>JANHGB010040240.1:0-79841 GCA_026283785.1 Coracopsis vasa | reverse complement strand
CTGTGAGGGTGGTGAGGCACTGGAATGGGTTGCCCAGGGAAGTTGTGAATGCTCCATCCCTGGCGGTGTTCAAGGCCGGGTTAGACAGAGCCTTGGGTGACATGGTTTAGTGTGAGGTGTCCCTGCCCATGGCAGGGGGATTGGAGCTAGATGATCTTGAGGTCCTTTCTAACCCTAACTATTCTATGATTCTGTGGTTATGCCAGAAGCTGATTTGTGCAAGTAGTAAGAAAGATCTTAATAGCTGGGAATAATTCCAAGTTTCTGAAGTGACATTTCTTTTTCTACACCAGAAGTGAGTAAAGTTTTTGAATTTGTGTCATTATATAATATAATCTTCCCATTGTAAAGTTCACGTCCCAGCCACAGACATCCACATTGCACTGTGACTTCTTTCTTTCCTCAATGGAGCAGAACAGAAGCTCATCCCTGTGCATACAAACTCAAAAGGATATTTCTTTTGTTAGTTACTCTTGCTTTCAAGGTGACAAGCAATCCTTCCATCCTGGATGTAGAAGGGTAGCTTGTTTTTGGCAGGGTTGGAAGACTGGCAAACCTAGTCACTAAAATGGGAACTTAACAAATGTTGCACAGAAGAAACTTGTGTAAGTTATGAAAGCCTTTAAAATAATTGTTTTTACAAAACCAGTAGTGTTCAAGTCTTGTTTAAATAGTTCAGAGCACTGAGTTCATAGTGTTGCGTACTAGCCTTTGGAGTTTTCTTAATGACTGCACATTCCACATGGCTTGTAATAAGACTTCAGTAAAGCAACACAGAGATGACAGAAAAATAAGAAATCCACATGAATTGTCTGAAAAGCCATATGTGCTCAGACAGACATGGGACTGTGCACCTGGAAAAATCTGTTGTTCACAACTGTACATTTTAGCTGTAAGTAAAACCAAAGATCTCCAGGTGCTGATTCTGTTCTGGGTGCTGTCTGTCTTCACTCTTCCTTTTACCGTTAGTGTGACTTTTACCATTAGCCTTTGTCTGACTGCTATTTTTTGTTGCCTAAATGACTGGCTAAAGAAGTAATATAAGGTAATCAAAGTCTAAAGTCATTCTGCTATCCCCTATTAGTCAGATCATTTTCAGTGATTTGTGGGGTTCATTAATGTATCTTCTAGCAAAAAGCAGTGGGTGTGAAGATGATGTACAGCACAGACATATTGCACATCCCTGAGGTGAAGGTATATGGGCAATGTCAGTATTGGGACAAAAATACAGCCGCATCTGTTCTCCTTTGATACATTAGTTGCTCTGAAGAATGTGGAAGTGGTTACTGCTATTTTGACAAATGTGCTTATTTCTCCTTTTGTTGCCTGGTGTGGCACAAGGGAAACACTGGCGCAATAGTTTATGGCCATAATTTATTAGTGGTTTAGGGATGTGGGCCCAGAACAAATCCTAGACAAAAGAAAAACATGTTTGGGTTTTCCGAAGTGCCTTGGCTACAGGAACAAAGCTGTGATTGGATGTGCAAATATTTGGTATTGCAATTGTCCTGGCTGGGGTGACAGCTGACAAATGGTCTGAGTTTGTTTTTAATTATCACCAAAAGGAAAAAAGCCTGTTGTTTTAAAGCCAACAACTGATGTTGCAGCAGAAGGCAAGAAAAGATATTTAACAATGGAGGATATACTTTCTCAGTGTTATGTTGAAAGCACTATTACATCCAAATATTTATAGTATTTAGCTAGTTTTATGTTACAACCAACCAAGGAAAGTGTTTCGTTCACTTATATTGTATCCAATGATCAATACTAAAATGTCAGCTATTGTTCTTACTTAGTACTGATTGATATCATTGATATCAAACTTATCTTCTACAGTCACACTAGGAAATGTTGCAGATACTTTGTGACTGATACTTGAGACCTATTTGACACAGAAATTATTTAATATACATCATAATACTGTACAGAGCACCCATGAGGGTATCTGGGCTGATCACAATAGATAGAATTGTAGAATCTCAGAACTGGTTAGGTTGGAAAAGAGCTTAAAGATCATCAAGTCCAACCATTAACTTGGCACTACCACCTCCACTACTGAACCATGCCCTGAAGTGCCACATCTACAAGTCTCTTAAATACCTCCAGAGATGGTAACTCAACCACTTCCTTGGACAGCTTGGCACAATGCTCAACAACTCTTTTGGTGAAGATTTTTTCCTAATATCCAATCAAAACTTCCCCTGGTGCAATTTGAGGCCACTTCCTCTTGTCCTATTGCTTGTTACTTGAAGAAGAGACCACGCACACCAATGTACGATGTATGAACACGTAGAGGCTTCACTGCCCTGAAGGATTACATAGCTCTTGTAAAGGGAAAGAGAAATGTGCTACCAGATGGGGCTTTGAGCAACTGGGTCTAGTGGAAGGTGTCCCTGCCCGTGGAGGGGGGTTGGAATGAAGTGATCTTTAAAGGTCCAAACAGCCTCTGGCGGGGTAAGGGACCGGTCCTATTTGAGTCTGTATCCAGTATTTAAATCATTGTGCTATCATTTAAACAAGGTAAGAAACAATGTTGTGAAGACACACTGAAATTAATAGCCCACATATCAAAGTTTAAAACTGAGTCGAAATACTTCATTAATGAGGTTTTATTTAATTTTTTTTGGTGGCAATTGATGTATTATACTTGTTTCCTTATTAACGTACATGAATCCAAACTGATCAGTTCTTGCAGGAAGCATAACTTCACAGATTTCAAACAGGCAATAAGTCTTTCTTAAGTAAAAATCATGAACTTCCAAATGAAAATTTGCCCCTTATGGGGGAGCCAAAATAGATTTTTGTTCTCAGATGGGAGAGTATATGCTTGTCTTCCATTGCAAGGAATGGTTGAGGCAAGAACACAAAATGTGTTTTCCATTTTCATGAAATCATGAGAATGTGATCTTTCCACTTTGTCAAAAGGGCGACTTTCTTTGCGTTCTAGCTACAAATCTGCAGCCAATTTCTAGTGCAGTATTCAGTGCCTTGGAAAATTTCATCAAGGCTGTATTTGAGGAAGAGAAATAGTTGGAGCTGCTAATATGCTCGTGTCCTTCCAACACTGTCTAGTCTGCTTTCGTGGATCCCTAGAAAGGTTATTGATTTCTTGCGAGTGTAGCTTTCTCTAGTAAAAGCTGAAGGCTATTTGCAAACTGCCACCTGAAGCAGACACATACGGAGGAAATTTAGATAGTTGCATTCTGTTTCCACTGAAGTCCTTGGCAATTCTGAAATTAATTTCAGGAGGAGCAGAATGGGGTCTGGTGACTGGGCATCATTGCTGCCAGAAGGTGGAATAACTCTTGAGCTTTGTGTTGCGTAGATGCTCAGTGACCTGGGAACTGTTCAAAATATGTGGAAAAATGTTTCTGATAGCCTTTGCCAGTATTAACACTGGCTTTTACAGGCATTCTGACTTTGTAGTACTTGCTGGGCTAGCACATTTAGAGTCATCCACACTACTTGAAGCTGTTCATGTGGGATTTCCAGCCAAGTTTTGCCAACAAAAGAGGCAGTCTCATGAATTTTTTCATACATTGTCTTTTCTGAGTGCCAAAAAATTCTAAAGATGTTTCAGTTAAGCAGTGTCAGCACTTCTGATGCCACATATTATGTGCAAATAATGGAGTTTTTGGTTTGGCCATTGAGTTAAGAAACTGGAAGCAATTCTTGGTTTTAGTTGACCAGAAAGAATTTTTTGTTTTCAGACAAGCTAAAATGAAGCAGTTCACTCCGTTTTGGTTTCCTTAATCATTTTCTACTGTCTGTAATAAAAATGGGTCAATTTTCAATCGAATTCAAGTTTTAACTGAAAACAGTGTTTTGAAACAAATAAAATATCTTTGTTTCAAAAATTTAGAAAACCTTTAGCCTGTTCTGTTTATTTTTCTGGCTAATGCTGTCTTTTCACTTGGGCTCCTTGTGAAATTAACAATCCCCCACCACACCCCCCAGCAATATATTTTCATAAATTCGTTGCTTAGCAGAATATTTTTACCCAGCGTTATTATTGATTTGCAGCTCATTCATGTTGCCTTAGGTTTTAAATACAAAATTGGCAGAATGTTGCTTTTAAAGAGTATAGCCTCTAGCCTACAGTTTGGAAAAGCTGTTGCGGTATGTCAACATCTGATATGACTAGACTAACACAACTAGAGTCTGTGAGAATGACAGGAGTACAAGTAACATTCAGGTAACAGAGGTACAGTGTCAGAGGCATAGAAAATCAGTTGTGATAGGACAGTTTGAAAATACTGAATTAGGTCTCAAATGAGATCCCTTACAGATTAGGGGAGGGCACAGAGAAAGAAATTTATAACCAAGACCGGACATAGTCTTCCATTATCAGCAAGCTATTCTGCAGTTGTCCAATCTGAGCTTTCTTGCGCTTCTAGCATATCTATTAGTTGCAATTGTCAGAGACAACATTAGAGCAAAAAAATCAGAGGTTAATTAAAACCAGTAGGTGCTTATTTCTTTATTTCATCAAGAGCAACAAGGTAGCATATTTGTTGGGAAATTCTGCTATTCTTTAGGAAAACTTATTTGGCTATCCATACCCAGCGGCATTAGTGCAGCTAGGTGCTCAATGGATTTACCTCATATGAACGGAAGAGCTACATTATTCTTTTCTGCCCCTTCTCATCAGAAAACATCAGCTATTTTGGTCTATGTATGGGACTCAAACTGTAGGCTGATAATAGTGGGGTATGTATTTTAGAAGTTAATGGGATTGTGTGGTTTGAAAAAGCTAGGCACCTGGTTATCTTATTATGATTTTTTTTTTTGGTAGTTAGAATAAACTTTTACAAACCAATTCTTATTTCGGATGTTCAACTGGAAGCAGCTTACAGTAGATGAATTCCAAAGCATAATGCCATGCTGTGGAGTGGGAACATCACCTGTTTAACAGAGCTGCTCTGGAGATTTCACTTTACACAAGAAACCCATGTGTTAGGAAATTGTTCTTTGCTTAAAAAACAGGCTTAAAAACAGTTTCACCGCTGTGAGAATGGTTTTGGAGGCCTTGCTAGCTGGAAAAAGAAGAAATTATCTCAATTTGGTGATTCATCAAGTCCTCTGAAAAGATTTTAACAGTTAACTTGGAAACTAGCTCTTGGAAACACTAGGTACATGCTGCTTCTGATGAGAATGTGCTCAACTCTATTGATGAGTCAGTCTTCAACAGTGTTTGCTGAAGTGTGCTATGTGATCACAGCCTGACCTTCATGGAAATTCTTGAAGTGTTGGAGGAATTTGTGTTGAATGCCATTGACCAGTCTATTGGGGAACACAGTGCTTTTTAGGGTATTGCATGTAGTATGATTGTGCAGAATCACTCTTCTCAAGGATACTTGAGCCATGGAGAGAGAGATTGCTTTCCTGATCCTCCTGGTGCACTGAGTACTTCATCTGTTCAAGCTGCCTACTTATCACATTGCTGTGTGTGTACTTGCTGGTAAGAAACACCGATATCTTCCATGTGAATATATCTGAGGGTCAGCTGTGGTCTGAACTCTTGACAGAAACAGCTTAAACTTTAGGGCTAAAACTTTATGTTGTTTGTAGTGTGGCTGAGTGCTGGCTGAGAGTGGGAGAAGAGTCACCTGTCACCCAGGTAAATGGAGAAGGAGCTAAACTGCTATTTAATTTTTGCTCTAGTTTAAAAACCTCTGCTATTAAAAGTAAGGAAAGCATGAGATTTTACAGCCTCTGTGTAGGTCTGAATGGGGAGACTGTGATGCACCCATCAGTCCTCAGGTAAAGCCGTTCCCTCTGCTTCTGGTTGCACAATGCAATGTATGCAGATCTGCTGCAGCCTTCCATGCATTGCACCTTCTCCCCACCTTCCTAGGTGGAAGGAGGGCATGTCTGGTAGGTAATATGCTCCTGTAGTGAGTGTTTTAGATAATCTCCAGGATGGATTGTCAGGGCAGGCCAGAGGGAGGAAGGAAGAGAAGGGAGCAAAGGCAGGAAGACAATTTCAGTTTTAGGATACATTACACTTAAAATTCTGAGACTGCTCCACTGACAGGCCACATAAAGAATTAGATGTACAATTTGAAATAAGTCCTGCAGTAAAATAATTGAACTGGTGAAGCAATCTCACTCTCACTAAATTGCTTTCCAAGGAGCCTATACTGAATGGAGCTGTGCAGCTCTTTCTGCTATTTGAGCATCCTCAGGTCCCATTGACTTCAGTGGGAATTAACCTAATTGAGCTCCTCAATAGACAAATTCCTTAGGTTCTAATTTTTCTGCTGCTTTTACATTCAGTTTGCCATCATACGCTGTGCTCCTCAAGTCCAAGCCTTAGCATGCGTGTGTTATTTAATGGCTCTTGAATGGAACATGCTTAAGTATTTGTGCATATATTCTGTTCCTTACTGCTTTCTGCGGATGGGATCCCTGCTAGTTCTGTTACACTGCATCATGTTAGCAAACAGAACATGCAAAATACTTACTAGAAAATCTTTCAAAACATAATCCAGTCAAAAGCTCATATGAGGGTTTTATGTTTTGTTTCTTTTTAAGTAGGAAGTGTTTGTTTTGCCTTTACAAAGGGATGAATGCACTTCAAATTAAGAGGACAAATTCATTAGCATGGAGGGTAAATTTGGTAATAAATGAGGTGGTGAAAGTGAGATTTTTCTACCTTTCCTTTCCATGAGAGAAGACCTACTGAAATGTAGTATATTTACAGTCCTCAAATTACTGAAGCTCTAAATGTTTTGCTTTCATGGCCTCCATTTGTGCTACTGTGCACATTTTGGGATAGTGGATTGTGGAGCACTGTGTGTTGAGAAGAAGAGAATCAATAGTGTGATGCAAAAGATGAAATAACTCTGATGGAACATCAATAAAGCCTAAAAGTTTCCATGGGGATTTGAATGTTAAAGAAGAGCTTGAGAAACTATATTAAGAAAAATTTGCTTTTCCCCTTGTGCTTGTAGTGTCTTTATTCCTTAAGCAGAAGTTGCCTGGGGGTCCTTGTCAGCTACAGGGGTGGAGGAATTTTTTATTTTCATATGTATATGATGCCCAGCAAAATGCCTCCTGGGTGCAATGTCTTCTGAGAATTGTCACAGTGTCATTGCTGTCAGGCCATAGCTGGCTTGAATAAAAATGGAAAAGCGGAACTCTTAATAACCTTGTGTGCTGTTAAAGGGTTCAACACATGCAAACTGTAGGAGAAGTAGGAGAATTTTTATCATGCTAGAATTATTCCTTATTTAAGAGAATGTGTGTTGTAGGTCCATACACTAGTGTGCGTAACCAGCAGCATTGCCAAACAAGAGTCTTCCAATTTGACTCCACCACTGGCAAATTGTGCAAGAACAATTATAATGCCCAGATTTTGTTCCAGTGTTAGTGCTGCTCAGTGCTGCATTCAATGGTTTGTTAGGATGCAGTTTGGAATATTTGGTCTGCAGTGGAGAGTATTGTTTGCTGCATACATACTTTTCAGGGTATGAAAAGGCGTCTCTGTTATGCAAAATAGCTACCATCTCTATCCAAGCAGAAATGAAGTGGTTGGTTAGTGGGGTTTTTTGTTTGTTTGTTTTGTCTTGTTTTTTCTTGAGTATGGACTAAATTAAGTTAGTCTGAAGTAATTCTGAGCTATAAAACAAGAAAATTGAGAAATCCTTGAATCATTTGCTAGGCAGACAGAAGCCTGGGGGGGGGGAATGGTATAGGGATATATTTGATGACTTCTGTTTTTAAATGATGTATTGCAGATATGCAGCAGAATTGTGTTTTCGTTGGTAGCTTTCATTAGAATCTTTATGCAGGAGGCACACCTGGAGCTCCACATTAGATTTTATGGGAAAAGGTGCTATTGAATGTGATCGAAGGTATCAGAATATGCCTCTTAACATTTCTGTTGTAATTCTGAGAGTTCCTGTCCTTATTGTTAACTTCTTGTTTCCCAAATGTTTATCAGAACTACTTTTGCAACTTTTTTCTCAATTTATGCTTGCAGCAATATGCAAACCCTCAAATTCTGATTGCACATTGCAGTCTGGAAGGATGTTAATTGCTTTAGTGTGCATACTTCATCCTGATGTCACACTCTGGACTTCATTAGAATTCTGATTCCATCACTTTCATAGTTTAAAAAATAAACACTAAATAAACCACATAGCTTCATCACAAAGACAAACCATAATGAGAGAGGCAGATTAAGTTAGAGCCATAAGCCACTTCTCTGAATTCAATATACATTTTGAAACAATGATAATTTAGGTATCTTCCACTAAATATGGAAAAGCTCGGCTGTTCGCATTGAAAACCTTAGCTGTTTCTATCTAAGCAAAATGTATGGGACTTGCCTACTAAAACATGCCATGTCAAAATAAAGCTATTAAGGTAAGGTTGGCATCATCATTTTTCTTTTGCAGATCAGGTGGAAGTTTCTGACACTAACTTTTAGAGCTGAAATAAATTAATGTAGAAACCAAGGTTAGGTGGTACAGCTATTTGCTTATTTCAAAGTCAAACCGTCACAGAAGGAAGAAAAGGAAGCCACTGTTCTGAAATACACTGGTGTTATTAGTAATATATTAAAATGCAATACATTTTTAAAAATACTATTTCTGTTAAAATACTTACTGATGTTGAATTCTGTCTTCCAAGGAATAGATATTTAATCCAGCAGTGCATTTAAGCTAATGACTAATTTCAGGGATGAGAATGCCAAGCTACACACACACTTAAGCACAAAATTAATTGAACAAGGTTAAAAGTCCTGCTGGGATCAGATAGTGTTCGGCTATAGGGACCTGACTCTGCTAGTCTTAGTCATCTTTTTTTTCTGTAGTGAGATACCTATGAGATTTCATCCCACTCAGTACCAGAGTGGTGTATGCTACTTATGTTTTCAATCTAAGAGATGAAATCTTAAGCTCCAGGCCTTTTCCCTTAATATTGCATCACACTGGCTTCTTTGGGAGCTTAAGTTTCACAGAGAGCATGTCCTCCAAGGACAGCTGCATTGTAGATGTGGTGGGAGAAGGGCTGTCAAGGGTGAATAGTCAGGCTTAGCCTAGTTAGCACAAGGACAGAAAGCACGCCTTTAGCCAGCTGCAGTTGATGTTCTTCCTGTGTTCAAAACTAAGATCTAAATCAGGTAGACTAGGGACCTTAACCCAAGATTTTCCATGCCACAGATGAATGCCTCGAGCAGCATGCTTCTGAGGGGTTTAGATATTGTTCTGATTCTGAGGTTCTTAGGGTACAGTCTCCCTCTAAACCTGCAGGTCTGAGCTTTTCTGTTTCTTGGGTCAGGCAGTGGGAAGGGAGGCAAGATACCTCAAAAAAACTTCATCAGTCACAAAATACAGTTCTCGCCCAAATCTGCTATATTTCTGAGTGTGACATGAAGCCTTTTTGTCTCTACTTTCAGGTTGCTCCTGTAATTAAAGAAAGGATGATGAAGAAGGGCAGCATGATGCTTGGGTACCAGCCTCACCAGGGCAAAGTCAACTTCTTCCGTCAGGTGGTGATCAGCCCACAAGTTAGTCGAGAGGACATGGACTTCCTGCTGGATGAAATTGAACTGCTTGCTAAGGACTTGTAGCTGTAACTCCACAGCACGAGGCACTGCTCACATGTGATATTTATGGAGAGAGAATGGCAGCAGCATTCTGGTACTATTTTGTGAAAAGTAGTGAAAAAATTGATGCATATTTTAGAAACTATAATTTTACAGAGTGATGTTGAGAGCTTTGCAGGTAGAACACCCCTTCCCAGGAAAGTATTTGCTGATGGGGGCTGAAAGTGGCTGAAACAGACCAGTGCTTGCAGCACCCCTGCTGCCATTCTGGGAAGTGTTTCCTCAGGAAGGGAGCACTTCTGAAAATTGTGTCTATGTCCCAGAGAGGGCAGCTGTTTATGGAGTGCCTATTCACAGTGTAGCTCAAAGTGATCACTCACGTACATGAGCAATTCTCCTCTGAAGTAACTTAGGAGTGGATTTAGCTCACTGAGGGTAGAGGTCTAGTTGGTAATCACACTGATAAGGCTTGAAATTGTGGACTTACAGGAAGAGTACTTCAAGGGCTCTAACTAGATGGCTTGCTGAGATTTTCTGCTGTGAGCACAGGCAGACAGTAGAATAGGGCTTAGTGGGGTTGTGCAATTGCCATCCCAGGAGGTTGGCAGGACCGCCCTGCACGAAGCCCCAGGCAACCAATGTTGGCCCTGCTTTGAAGAGGTTGAAATAGATGACCTATTAAGGTCCCTTCCAACCTACAGGATTTTGTGATTCTATGAAATACAATCATTGGGCCCAGTCAGTGTTTGCCAGTGTTGCCCAACCAAAATATCACCCCCACTTTAGCAGAGCTGTGAATATTGGAATAGCACTTAGAAATTCTTAACCTTTTTGTTAATAGGAGTTACCTATCATTTCTGAACTGCTATTCACTTTCCTCTGTTTTTAAAGTGTAAAGATTTATATTGCAGCTTTTAGATGCACTTTAAAATTATAACACAGAAAAAAGAATATTTACCTGAAATCTATTTTTTATGCATGTTGACTATATATTAAGAACATAGCAAAATTACTTCCTTGTCATTGTCTGTTTGTATTTTCCTACAGATTTGGGATGACTTGGTCTTATGTTATCAGTGTATAATTTATATTTTGACACTGAAATTAGCGTGTTGATGATCAGAGAAGGCCTGCCTGTAATTTTGTAATATGAATAGCTTGAACATGGTTTGGTTAATCCTAAATTGCAAAATTAAGTTCTAAACTTCGTGTTAAGAATTACAATATACTTTGGATCTGGTTTTATTCTATAGAAAGGTCCATTTTATAAAGACAGAAATTTATTTCTTGGGGTGAATTTCTTGCAGTAAACTAATGGAAATAACCATGTCTTGCACCTTGTAATCAACACCTATTTAATGATTTGGTATTTGTTTCTTATTCTGTATTTGGGGTAGCACTGACCAATATGAACCTTCCTCCTATGATGTTTTCTGTCCTGCTGAAAGATGCCTTTAAACACAATGCTTTCTTGTTTTCATTTCATACGTTCTACTAGGATCCAGCATTGCATGAAATTCCTACTTCCAATCCCCAGGATGTTGGTGTGGAAAATTTAACAAGGTCATGATAACCAAAAAGGTCATGCTGTCAGAGCAGTAAATAGGAGCAAGAGTCCCTCTGCAGCACTTGACAGATGCCTTTAACAGTGTCCTGGAAGTTAATATTCTTGTGCTATTATAGTGATCCACTGGACTTTAAGCCAAAACCCATATTGATACTAGTATAAAAATTAGTATCACAATGTGGCCCCAGCCTTTGCCTTGTAATACCCACAGATCACTGTATCATTTATTGCCTTATGCATCTGGCTACACCAGCTATCATGATTGAAACTAAATTAAGGGCTGTTGGGCTTATTTAGCCTCCCAGCCAGGCTGGATGGAGTGCAGAGCACACAAGGCGGGCCCTTCCTCTTCTCCTTTTTGACCTAGAAGTGCAGGACAGAATACAGTGGCAGGATGTTTTGCTTATGGTCCAGATTCTTGGTGAGTACTGGATTTTTTGCTGATTCATGGGGAGGTGTGTCATTTCCCATCAGCTAAGAATTTGGTCTGTGGTGTTTTGTGACACCACTACTATAAAAAAAAAGGTTACTGCCTTGTTTCTCTTTATGTTACTGCGTTTCTTTATTTCCAGATACTGTGACACAGCGCATGTCAGGCCGAAGTAACACAGTTCCTTCCTGTAGCAGGCTATAATATATATAAATGAGAGCAAAATGGAACTTTTTTAATGTTTGCAGAAAATGGGTCTCTGATCAACATGTGCACTGATTTCTTCGAAGATGTAGGTTAACCTTCCAGTGTGATGTGAGTTCCTTATCTAATCTCCATATATTTTTTATTATATCTGACCCTTTATGACATCCCAGGTGTGCTATATAATGGTCTCATTTCAGGACTAACGTAATTTTCTCATAGTTGCCTATTTAGGACCAGTGTGTACAAAATGTCTATTTTGTAGCTGGTAATTTTAATAAAAAGTAAAGTAAATGACACCTTATAAATACAGGCTATGTGTGTCATTTGTCAATCAAAACCTGCAGAGATATGTATAAAGAAGGTACCTACAGGCACTAGGGATAGAGAAACAACAGACTGCCAGCACAGTTATAAAATATGAAACCTATTTAACCCTGCTTCAGAATGTGGTTTACTGTTGTGCTGTGCCCATATCATCTTTAATAAACATCTTGGATGAAAATATGTCACAATTTATCTTGCTTTCAGGTGGAGAAGCTAAATTGTATTTGCAGAGGTGGGCATTTTATTTATTTTTCTGCTTTTCTAGTTAGATAGGATTGGCCCATGAGATCCTTCTAGTTACTGACAAACACCATCTCTCAGGATGCTAAACCAAGTTCTGGAAGTAGTGAGATGCAGGTATAAATCAGTGTAAGCTGATCAGTTGGCTGTTTGTTATTTCTAGTGTCTACTTCTAATCTTTTTCAATAGGAAAGGAAGGGAAATATTTAGACAGAAAGGATGCTGAGGCAGTTTTTGCTCATAGTTGTGTGGATGCATCTTTTGAGAGCTTCGGGTATTTTGTGCGGAGTCCATATGCAAAATCATTCACACAAATTATCGTGCCTGGATCAGGTCACCTTTGTGTCAGGACTTATAATAGTATTTTGTGTGATAGGTTAACACTAATCAGTAGAGTTTTGTTATGTATGATTTTAGTGCTTTTAACTCACATTGATTTAACTGGGTTGGGCCCTGGGTTTTATCACTGGAGTCTTTCATTTTAGCACCAGCAGTTTGGCACTCAAAACATATCAGTTTATCTACTCAAGGTGTGTGCCTAGAAATTCAGATTTATCTTTATTTCTGTGAAACTGAATTGAAATGTATATTTTCATTTTATGCTTCAATAATGCATTAAGATGCTTTTCAAGTATCATTTGACCCTTAAAGGACAAGAAACGTGCCTTAAGAAAAGCCTGGTAGAATTGGTAGGGCTGCATTCCAAAATGCCAGGTAAGTGCATATAAAAACCTGTTATGTGCATCAGGCTTCCTCATACACACAGATCACAGCATTAGTTCATGCTCAAATAACTTTATTTTTAAATCTTTGGGTAGGATTATTTGGCTTACAAAACTGATCTAAAATGTTGAAGACAGAAGAGAATAATTCAGAAATATGAAATGCTAAGTCTGATTTCTCCTATTATGTCACATACGAGCAATACGACAAGCCAAAAGTAAGCTGGAAGTGTCAATTGAGTCCCCCATTTTTAACAGTGCTAAATCTGCCCAGCCTCTCTTCCCTGTTGGCTACTTCCATGGGCTTTCCAAGGGAGAATGAAGCATGTTCATCCTGGAAATTGGCTGTAGGTAAGGCCCACTCACACACCTGCCCTCCTTCCTGTGGCATAATTGGTAAATACTGATAAATCATTTCAGCTTATAGACACTGTGTCTGTTACACTAACTGCTAAATATTGCTACTGTTGTAACAGTGAAATAATGCAATTGCACACATTAATTATGCCTTAATTGCACATGCTAATTGCAGTTTAGATGCAATAAAAGCAGCACTGCCTGGCAAATGCACTGTACAAACCATGAGAAACCCTGGTGGAGGGGTTTTCTTTCTTTAAATTGAATCTAGTCTCCCACAATTACATGTTTTTGCTTCAGATGTACAATTAGATGTTATTACTTCTAATTTTGTAACTACACAATAATCAACCAAAAATTACTTTCAGAAGCAAAACAAAACAAGGAAATTTGCACAGCAAGAGGTACAATAAAGAGAACGTCAAAAGTTTCAAGGCAAACCCACAGATGGAAACAATGGTCATGCAAATGATTAACCTCTGCTAAATCTCATGTATGTGAATGCACCACATGGCTGTGCTGCAGGAGTGGAGTGGTGAAGCAGTACCAGTCATGGAATCATCAAAGGGCTTGTGTATACCTTGATACCCGAGCAATCTGCCCCAAAATAGTACGGTTCATCCACTAATCCTAGACAAGCCCTTTCAGAAGACAGGACACTTTGTAGTACAGTAACAAGGACTGTGCATATCAGGGTAAAGTCTGTTTTAAAGCAGTCTCAATAGTAAAAGGGATACCGAAAAGGTAATCTCAAAAGAGTCCAACAGAGATGACCACTTGAAGTCTTAGCAGCACATGTGCAATTAATCACATTTTTTAAATTAATTTACAAAAAAACCCACTAAAATCTTCATTTTTGAAGGATAGAGGCAAATAATAGAAAGCAAAGGACATGGACCCTTAATAGTTTTGTCAAACTGTCAAAGTTTGTTCTGTTTTGATGAAGTAATTTCATTCTTGTAAGTAATTCAGAAAATGTTAATTTCTACAGAGCTATTTAAAAAAGGAGTGTATGATGAAAGCAACTTCCATGAGATTGCAGAGGCCTGTGGAAATTACATTTGCCTTTGGAGCTGTGCACCACACAGTTTCCCAAGAAACTTTCACCCAGCTTGTCATTCTGGGAAGTCACTTCTTAAATCTGGCAAGCATTGGTACTGGCATCCTGCTCCTTTCATGCCAAGGTGATAAAGACTTTTGCTCCGTTTCTGTGCCCTCTCCCATTCCAGGACATTTTTCCAGAGGGAGATATTCAGTATTTGGCACTATAGGAAAATGTCAGAGTAGCAGAAAGAGGAAGATTGAAAGCTGAAACAAAAGCACCACTCAGTTTTGCACCTTGAAGTGGCATTTTGCTTTCTCTTTCTCAGCAGTGGATTTGTCTAGACGCTTAGCTGATGATCATTCACTGTTCCTATCAGAACCATGGCAACACCAAGATCTTGACTTTACTGTGTCCTGGACAGTGTGTTTGGCCTTGGGAAACTAAATAAGACAAAGGGTGGGAGAAAGAAATGTAAGTTGTCCTGTTTTACTAAAGAATTATGCACAAAGAGCTTAAAAATTCTATTTTTTGTGAAAACTTACACTCTGGTTTATAAAAAAGACTGTTGAAAGAGTCACTACTAGGAGACAGCAGTGAATGAAAAAGAGACATACTGTGCTATGGGCTTAGCAGAGAGAGATGGTGCTAACCAGAGACCTTTCTGGAAAAAAGTATTTTCTAGACTGGACTGTTGCAGTATTTGATGTGGTGTTGTTTGGGGAAACCTACGTAAGATGGGAGGCAGGACAGAAAAGTACAAGGCAAGTAGGACTAGCTAGTGAAAGATGAAAACAAGTGCTGGTGAAAAGAAGATACCACTCAAATGCTGGTATTGATTCTGGGCTACTCTAGCTTCATACTATCATCACTAACCGTTTCAGAAAGATCAGACATATGTTTATGAAATTTGCTGAGGAAGCTATGGTGGGAGTTTTAGATACTCAGTCAAAAGAAGTGCAAAATCTCTGGGGACTTGCAAAACGCTGCAAAAACTTTTTGGTTAGAGGTCGGATGTAGTAATTGCATGAGAAACAGAAAATCGTGGGGATACATATAACAATGGCATAATTAGCTGTGTATGAGCTAAACCTAAATGCCATATAAATAAAGTCAGCCAGCCAAAAATTTTGATGGTAAACATTAAAGCCTCTTATATGGATGACAGCACCAAGAAAACCCTAGCTTGGCAGCAGACTCGGTGGCTGGTCCAGGCCTCTGTCCCCCAGTTCTGTTGCCTCAAGCTGTGAGCAGCGAACAGTGAGAATATTAATTAGTGTCACAGAGCCAAAGGGTAGCGCTGCCTTGTTGTGTGCTCCGTCTACTGATGTGTCCTCTGGTAACCAATCTGTGCCAAGCACAGGATATCTCTCCTGGACGTCTCACATGTGGCAGAGGAGGGAATTTGAACTAAAACATTTTGGGATTTTTCAGACAAAAATGCTGTGTCAGAAAATGTTGCTTTGTTTTAAGCAGTCTTCCTGTGAAAACATTGGTTTTCAATGGACTTTAGGGAAATAAATACAGACCTGTGATCATTTCTTGTCATCTTGCCTAATAGTGACAGGAATATGTTTCTATGCGGTGTAACCCATGACGACACTGTGTATTTGGTGCTTCCAAGCTGAACAGTGGGGAGCTCAGGGTGCCAGGAAAAATGAGCCTCTCAGCAGAGCAGCAATTCCTTAAGCTTGCTCTTTACCAAGGTTAAAAATGGAGCCAGGTGCATGCAAGACATTTTTAAGCTGTATGACCTCAGAGTGCTGAGTTTCCAGGCTTGAATATATTCTGAAACAATCCAAATGCCTGTTTTTTTAAATATCTTTCCTTTCCATGAGAAATATGGATGTGGTGAAGATGGTGAAGATGATGAAGATGTGGTGAGACTCTGCTGCATCACCCCCTCACTCTCAGTTTTTTCTGAGAATGTTCTGCATTGAAAAGCTAACCTTCTGCCAAAATGTTTTCCTCTAGAGCTAATAAAACCAAATTAGACTCTTCTCCAAATCAGGAATCAATTTTGTCTGGTTGTGTGTCACGGATATAATAAACAATTTATATTTGAGCAAAGGCTGTGTTTAAGTATGGCTGAATCCTGTTTGGTTTACTGTGATTAACTTAAACAATTTATAAATGGATGAAGTAAATTAATTTAAATTCTTCCTCCCATTTCCTATGACTTTGTTAAGATTAGGTTCTTAAAGCAACCATTCCAGAAACTATTTCAAGATAAGCAAATAAATGTTAACATTCCTACATTAAAATGAAATTGCCTTTTTTCCCCTCCCCTTATTTAATAAGGCTTACATGTCCTTTCCAGAAGTACTTAGACTAAACAACCTGCTGCTTGATGGGAAATACCCTTAATGCCTTAAAATATAGGTTCGTTTTGCTATGCCGTTCAAAGCATTACAAGAAAAATTTCAGCCTAATCCTCTGCAAGTTGCTTCTGCAAACTCCTCCTCAGTGGTGAGGCTGAAGCGTAGGTGATGTTGTCATGTTACAGAAATACTGTTCTTGCTTCTCATATGCGGATTAGATGAGCAAAAGGGGTTGTAGCCAAAGCTCATGAGCAAGTCTGTGTAAAAGTGTACAAGGCTTAACAACTGGAAAATTAAAAGTCTTGTTATTTATATCCTGTTCCAAACCTTTTTAGCTAATTAAAATTATGGCCTACTTGCTTCTGCCTCCAGGAGCACTCCAAGATAGTGTATGGAAAGCGAATATATTGGCTGAAGAGAATTGGTACCCTGGCTTTAATTTCACTAAAAGAAACGTCACCTTTCCAGAATTAGGGCTGGATTCAGGTATCAGCAGTTGTCATCCTTCATTTGGTAAGTGCCTCTTTTATGGATGGGCCACTCCTGAATGCACTGTCTGTGAACCCATGTGCTTCAAGTTACAATTCTCCTTGATGGCAACACCCACGTAGCTGTTTTTCTTGGTGGTGTGAGCAGATGGGCTTTGTGTTTTCTTTTGCTGGATCCTTTCTTTGACAGTCTTTAGCTCAGTTTTGTTGGATCAAAGATAAAACACTGGTTTTGACATTCCAGGCATTCCTATACCCTGTATAAAACGCTTTGCTCTTTCAAAAAAAGAGTGTTTTACTTTAAATGATTAATAGACAATCACTGCAATGATGCACTGAAAAAGCCCAGAGTAGGCCTTGTATTTTTATCTCAATCTCTGAAGCAACAACCCTTGTCACTTCTGAGTCTGGGGAGGCAATGCTTGTATGTTGCCACATGATGTAGTCCCAATTGAATATCAATATTTTTATAATCTTGGTTTACTGGGTAGTCATCGTATAGACAGCCTTGCAAGATGAGTGCAGAGATCCTCTCAGCAATCACATAAATGTATAAGGAAGTCAGCCTTTAAGTGCTAAACACTTGCAGCCACAGACAGATGTTTATCTCAGAAGTTTATACTGTCTTCTATTTGAGAACTAGAAAGACAGTTTTCACTTCAAGCAAAAGCAGAAATTAGATGTAATCAATATATTCTGTAAAACATTTTTTAATCTTAAATGGTCTCCTGCAAGGTTGAAGCATGAAGACCCTCACACATTTCTAACAGAAGGAAGACTATTTCTGGAGCTCTTTGTTCAAGACAGAAAGCACTGGGTCTGGGCTTTGTCGGAGTGGGGTGAAGAGCTCCACTTCTGTAGATCACCATACAGCTCTGATGCAGGTCTTGTTCTGAAACACAAATACAGTGAGTTGCTTTCACAAAAGAAAGACCAGTGCCTTGATCCAAAAGAGGAGGAAGAAGGGAGGGCACAGGGAGAGAGCACGGCACAGTCCCCATTCAGGCACCTGAAGGTATGTGGAAAGAGAAGAGGAGTAGCAGGGAGGGGATGGCTGCAACCTGGGCTTGAAGCCACGGATGGGTGAAAAAAGAGAGAAAGGTTAATTGCTTTTTGTTTCTTCTTCCACAGGAAAGCCTTGCTGCAGCAGAGGAGGAAGAGGGGAAGTGTTTTCAGCTGTGAGTACTCCCTCCTGTGACACACAAGAGATGGCTAACTGGGGAAGAAACTCCAGGGATCTTTTGCTCTACCTGCTTTCAAGTGGCACCACGTTTGTGAAACAGCCATTTCAGCAGTGGGACTTTAATCATGCCGACTTGATCAGGTGACCATTAGATTTTTTTAAGCATTTAGCAAAGTGGATGGAACTGTCTGAAGAGATTGGTTTATCATCATTATAACTGAGCAAATAATTCACATCAGATGAGTTGCCTTTTGCCTTTGCCTTTTCATGAAGTGATTAGATGGTGCTCAAAGCATTCATTAGTTGAGTTTTAAATCTCTTTCCTGGGCTTGGTCCTTCCAGGAGCCTCACCATTTGACCATATTTCAACAAACTGCTGACATTCCTCTTAGCTTTCTGTCCATGAGAAAGGCTTTTTGGTTGATAGAGGTCAAAAATATGTGAGAGCTGCCAATAGGTCAAGACATAGTGAAGAAACAGGGTCCAGACAGCCAGGCTGGGACACCATGGGCTCAGGCCAACTGGGTCTTGAGGGTCATGCTGGGAAATGTAACCCAGCAGGACACAGGTGCCTTAAAAAAACCCTAAACCCAAAAATCCTGCAGTGAGGTGCATCATTTATACCGACCCAGGATGAGACTAGAATTTTTAGCGCTCCCTCAGAAAAAGTCTTCTGAACACGCACATGGTGTGCACCGACTTGCATGAATGTTTGCCAAGTAATAAGCAGCATGAACGCAGCCAAACTGCATTGAGGAACAAGCAGACAGTCTGGAAGAGAACTCACTCCATCTTCTTTGTGGGTTGAGGAAGAAATTGCCATAGGCAGAATTTTATTAAAAACATAATGGCAAATAAAAAAAAAAAGAGAGAAAAAGGCAAGACAAGCAAGAAAAGCAAGCAGAAGAAAGAGCTAAGGATCAGGAAATAAATTAATCAATGTTCCTCTAGAAGCCAAGGAAGCCCTTGGGTCCCAGCACAGCTGGCTTGACAAGATGACTATGTTGCAGGTGCTCTACATGTGGCCCATTTTGTTTCCAGGAGCATTCAGAATAACAGTGTCTTAATACCTTTCTTTTTCTTTTTTACCCCCCTAAGGAGCTGGGTCATGATTTTTTCTTCTTGTGTCATTCATGTCTACCCCAGTAGCAGTTGAGAATATAATAAAAGGGGGTGAAATCCCATTGTGCTGGGAATTATGTGGATAGTTAGCACAGAGACAGGTTGTGCCAGGAAACTTTGCCATCCAGTTTAGACCGCTGCATGGTTTAGTAGTTCACCCAAGGATTGCCTTCTGCACTGCACAGCTGGAGCCTCCTTGCTGTGTACCATGTCAATAAAAGGCTGATTAACATGCTAATAAAGAGCTGCTTACAGAAGGATGTTGAATACTATATTTAGGCTAAGAAAGATGGGCAAAATTGAAAGAAAAAATAATTGAAAGTATATAGTATACTTTGTTTCAAGGATATTGTGTACTTCAAGACTGAAAGGCTTGTGGAGTTCGTCTGCTACATTTTCTTAATACATTTTATATTTGGTTTTGCAACACTAGTTTGTTTTGTTATGCCAAAGGACTTAGACTTTAAGCCAGTGTAAACAGGATGTCAGGGCTTGAAGATCTTTGCCCCACGTGATCCCCAAGTGGCCAGCGGTGGGGACTGGTGAGGAGTGGCCTGTGCCACCAGCGCACCAGCAAATGCTGGAGCTGACCACAGTGATGCTAAGTTTGCCTAGAGTCTGGAGGTCCCTGCCAGCCTCAGTTATCTATGATTCTGCTCAGCTCAGGAATGAAGACACCTGGGTGCTGGTTTTGGGGAATCCATATATGAAGGTTAAGAAGCAGTCAAGCATAAACTCTGGTGGAGGTTTTGGCACCAAAATACAGCCCCTGAAAAAAATAGTAATGCCTGGAGAGTCTCAGATGCCTACATCATGTATTCCATGGGAGGGATGTCACCTTAAAAAGATGAAAGCTCTGAGTGGACAGCAGTAGCTGTAAGGCTACTTAAGGCATATTAGTCATACACTTCTCAGTTACACAGATTTAGTGGGCTGTCTTCTGGCTCACTTTAATACCAGCAACAAAATGACTGAGATTTAACTACAGCCTTATCATAGATTCATTCAGTTTGGAAAAGATCTTTAAGATCATGGAGTCCAACCATTAACCTAACACTGCCAAGTCCACTACTAAACTATGCCCTTAAGTGCCATGCCTGCAGCGAGAACTGAGGAACCTAAAAGTACAAACTCATCATCTGTGAATTCTCTTCTACCTTCCCCTTTCCCCTGGAGACTTGTGGAGGTTTTACAGCACAGTGGCTAATGGGCCAGCAAGTCTGGGTATCTGCTAGGGCTGTTCTGCTGAAGGGCAGGATGGAGAGTGGGGGAAGGAGTCATCAGCAAAAGACACATGGAAAGGCCAGTGGACACACTGATCATGACATTCAGGCCTCTGGTGGGAAGGAATGGGCCTGAATCATTTTAAGACAGGGTTCATTTTAGGAAGAGTCCTCTTCCTATTCTGGATGTTCCAGAGATGAAGGACAAACTGGAGTCTGTGTTATTTTATTTGCTCCAATAAACATTTGCTTTACACAAAACAAAACAGACCAAAAACCCCTAAACAGTTTACAAAGCAAGTTAAGTGCTTGAAACTTTCAATATACAAGAGTATATATTGTTCACATTCCTATTTCATACATGATGTACAGGTGAAATATTCCTTAAAAGAATAAAATTGTCCTTTACATGTAGTAGTACAAAACCCCCCATAAAATGTCAGTATTGTCAGGAACTACCGGATACCATTCCTTGACCTTCAGCATGGATGAAGGAAGAGAAATGGGCTGCAGTCTGGGCAGCCCAGGTGCATGGTTAGAGGGCAGTGAACCCCACTCCTGCAGCCCTTGCCCCTGCCAGCTTCACTATTTCTATGAAAAACATTCCCCCCAATAAAATTTGACATAATATCCTCTGAATTCCACTGTAGTTGTTGAGGTTTTGCCCTGCTCTGCTTAAATATTTCTGAGTAGTTTGGTTAAAATGAAAGGAAAAGAAAAAAGCAGATGCAAAACCATTTCAAATAAAATATTTGTCAACATAAACCTTAACTCCTATTTGAATAAGTATGATTCCTATTGACTTACACAGCAATGTCTTCTTGAGAAATATCACTGTTTGTCTGTGTGTTTAATAAATTACACCAGCTACATCTGTAGAGAGCTGGTTTGTGCTGGCTTAATTTCTAATTTCCAAGGCCTGCTTACATGCTGTAGGGAAGAATAATGTGGAAAAATCATTGCAAGACAAAACTATTAGCACTTATTAGACACACTGCTGTCATTTATATAGGTCAAATGTGATGTCAACTGCCTTAAACATTTTGGAGAACTGAAAGAATGCAAGCAGTGTCTGAGGGATGCTTTTGGAACAAATTGTCTTTCTTGGGTTTTTGGTTTGTTTCTCTTAACTGCTGAGTTGAGCTATATGCAAGCAATGCTGACAGCAGGATATACCATTAACCTAATGCCACAGAGCTTTCCCTCCCCATCGGGATCCTTCTGCAAAAATAAAAGGCACTGGCCATTTTCTTTACTTTTCTCTAGAAAACACAGAGGACACTCAGACTGTGGAGTGTCAAGCAATTAGACATGATGTATAGGGAAAAAAATGTCTGTTCTTACAGCAACACAATCAAGGTAAAAGGAATGGAAAAGAAATAGTACTGCCTGCACTCAGAAAGCACAGCAAATATAAAACATCTGCTTGGATTGCTGGCCCTGTCTTGTTTTGTATGGTCTGGGGGTGGGGATGGGAGGAGGGAAAAACTCATCCTGCTGATGTTTTGCAACCTGCTTGCAAGCAGCTTGAGTTCAAAGCAATAAACATGTAACATTAATGACCTCTGTATCAAAACAGATATCAAAACAGTTTTGGGAGGGACCAAAACTCCGTGCACTCCCATTCTGGGACACTGAGGATGTTGGGGTTAAGGCGAGAGGGCGAAGGCATGCCTGAACTTCCAAGATGTGCTGCAGACTGGACCATGTAGCTACAACTGCAAAGCCAAACTGGTCTGTCCTATGTGAGACTGCTCCTGCAACTGTGAACTGCTGGCCTACAGCCGCTGGTTACTGCACATGCTTTGAAAGCCATCTTCTTATCGCATATTATTCCTATCTTTTTGGCAGAGTGCTTAGTGCACAATTGCTGGTGTTGTGCTATGCCAGTCTCCCCAGGCTCTGACCCTAAGGGGAGGGATCTCCAACACACCAGTAATTTCCTGGAATCACTTGTTTTTGTTTTAACTCTTTTTTTTTCAGAGCATGGCTGTTTATAGATATATAGATAGATATATATATACATACACACATTTTATATATATATGTATATATATAAAAATAGCATTTTCATAGTTATATACAGGCATTAATAAAGTGCATAATGTTATTAGCTACTTTCAAATCCCATTTCCTGAGGAAATGCTAACATACATAGCTCCTCCTATGACATGATGCCGGCAGCCAGTGCTAGGGTATGACACCTACTCCCGGCTTTTAATTCCCATGAATACATCTCTCTGTCCAGAGCCAGAGCCTACAGGGAGTAGTGACAGCCTCAGTCCTCCAGGAAGTAAGTCAAGTCAGCAATTGAGACTTCTTCCTTTGCCAAGGTAAATGCATCTAGGAGTAATTTCCCTCCGTTTCGGAGCTCTCGGGTGCACACTACTTGGCAGTGGTCATGGAGCCATCTTCAGGGATCTTCTCCTCCGAACAGCTCCTTCCTGAGAGCTTATCATGATGCTTGAACTCACTGAAGCGTTCTGCAACACACTGCGCTGTGAGCCGGGCCTCGGGGTCGTGGTCCCAGCACTCAGTAAGAGTTTCACACACCATCTGGATGCCCTGCAGAAAGCACAGAGAGAGCAGACATGATAGGGCCAGGTACTGCCAAAGCCCATGCGTGTTAGTTGTGTTACTGTCCTCTGAAGTTCAGGGCATTATGCATGTGTGTCCTGGAAGTGTTCTATGGGCTCTGCTGCTACACATATGGGGGCATGCTTTTCTTGGGTTTTTTTCAAAGAAACCCTACTACAGTATTTTCAGTACTTTAGTTGGTATTAAATGATAATCTATAACAAAAACAATGATGCTTTGGACTGGTGCTATAGAATCAAGTAGTTTCGTGGTTTTTTAATAAATATGATCAGAATTCTTGTATAACGTGAATTCCCACTTAATCCATGCCTTTGTGTGCATGAATTCTGTTCGAGTTTTTCAAAAGAAATTCTGCTTGTCAGCAATATCGAGCCCTACATAATCCCTTTATGAATTTCTTGCAGACTAACTAAATCTATGTGCAAATATGGGCCACAGTCCCACAAACACTTAAATACATCACTCACAGATGTGACTATTTAACTTTCATTTCAATACTGATGCATGTGTTTACAGGAGCAAAACACAGTTGCATCTCTGTAACGCATTTTATAAACATGAGGTATTTGCCAGGAAATTGTGTGCTTTGCTTTATGACACTAAAAGCTCATTAAGTAGGACTTATCTTAAACTTCCTATTTGAAAAAAATAACATTCCAGAAGACTACATTAATTACATAATTTACCTAATTGGTGATGTTGACTGATGTCAATGTTAATAGCAGAATATTATTGTCTGTGTACAAATAACATTAGTTTTCTGCTGGCATTGAAATTACAAGCAGTAAATTAAATTAAATATTAAACATTAACTTGAAATCAGCAGTGCAACAAATCTCATTGAAGGGGGGGTGGGGGAAAGGGAAATTGTAATATGTAAATCCATTCCAGAATTTCATCACAATGAACAATGAGTTCATTACAAAAAAACTGCAGAAGAAGGAAATGAATATGGAAGAGCCATTACAGTAAGGGCAACTTCTATGGAGCTTAAAGCAGATCCTCAGCTGCTGCAAACTGTCACAGCCCTGCGGAAGCAAATGCGTCACTGCATTTTAGATAGCACAATGTGAAACCCTGAAGGGATTTAGATGAAGGGTATTAAATCCACTTTCATTAAATGTCTTGTGAGTGTGTTATCAAGCATCCATTTCCTGCCTTAGACTTTTAGCTGAACCCTCTTGGAGCCAGCTCTGTGCATCCTGGTGACACACAAGCAGAGATGTGTGGTTCTCCCAGCTGGTGGGTGCCCTGTACTGGAGGCAGAGTGAGGTCTGGGTTTTACACAGGGAAGAAATCTGAAGTTGAATGCAGGACACTTAGGCCCCAATCTGCAATCATTTTGTTTGCTATGTAAACCCAAAGGCGATGAAGTTTAGCTCTATTCCTGTACCTCGAGCACACACTCAGGCTTGCTGCTATGACAGCAGCCGTAGTGCCTGAGCACCATGGGGATCCTGAGCCCAGTGCTTCCCTACCCAGGCACTCTGGGCATGCTGACACACCTACACCTGCTGCTACAACTGGCTGTGTGTGAAATGAGCTCCTGGACACTTCTCTCCAAGGCCTAACCAGTGGTATTGCCTACTTTTACTGCCATGTAATGCAGTGCCACATTGCAGTGAGGCTCTGTCCTGAATGCAGACAACTCTCTGGGCCACCTAAACTGCTCCAGGCCTGCTTTAGGTGCCAATGACTTGTGCTTTTAGGGGCCTTCATCACCTTCTTTCACATGCAGGTCATCTGTCTCTTCAAATGCAGAAAAGAAATATTTGCTGACCACTTCTGCCTTTGCATTAATGTACGCAGTATCTTTCATATCCAGCAACAGATTGGTACTAAGTTAGATTTTCTTTTGCTCTTGAGAAAACTCTGATTATCCTCAGGTTTGCTGTCCAGAGATCTTCCTATTGATCTTCTGTTTCCCTAAGCAGTTATCTACCCTTCTTTTCTTTAATTTTTCTCATGTGAGACCATGTCTTTTGAATATCCTGAGAAATGTTCTCACACTGTTCCTAATTTTAAACATTTTCTACTATTTTATTTTATTTTTCTCTCAAATGAATTGGCTCAAGATTCTTTTCTGCTTTGCTAATTTGGCTCTTCTAAACTACCACATATGTATTACTAGTTTAGACTTCATTTTTCCTTTGTGGAAAACAAACAACTGCAGTCAACTCATGATTCATTTTACTAGCTCACCTAGCATTTTTATAAAACTTCTGCAACTGGTTCTTTTCTATCAAGAAGAGCACTTGTATAACCTCTCCTTCCCAGCTCAACTTGTTAGAAGATAGTTGGCTCCTAATAAGATCTATGGCTCCTTAAAACGTAAAGAGATTTTTAGTGCTGCTAATATCAGATATCTACCTGTCCCTCAAAATACAGCTTTCCTCCCCAGTTAAAAGCCACCTCTCAGTAACCCTACTTATCACAGATGACTACATAAGGAGGAAGTCCCTGTGGTCCAGGAAGGGGCTGCACTCTGCTATAGTCATCAGGTGGCAGATGCACTGTTCTTGTTTGGAAAGATGATTGATTTTGGCCACTCACTTGGCCTTCCTTAAGTAGGTGTTAGACTATGATTTTAACATCTCAACTGAATGAAAAAGGGGGTGTTGCATTGCGCCTGATGGAAATACTAGCTAGTCTTGTCTGCCTGGACTTTTATAAATGTTCACAATGTCTTTTGTCTGTAAAAACCACTCAACATATTTTATTGAAAAGTGGAACAACGAAGCCTTGCTTCTTCTCTGATACAGTTCTCATTTTATCTCTGCTGATAAAACAGCTCATAGCAAAGGTGAAGAAATGCATGCCTTTGGCATGTTTCCATTCAGTTTCATCTACTGAGAAATCTACTATCGCCTAGGAAGTGCAACCATGGTATCCATGAATGGGGAAAAACTGGCAGAGTGCTTCATGACTTGAAAGGGAAACAGACTGCTAATGTGCAACCTGAATAAAACCAGACTGGCTTGCTGAAGACTCATATCCTATTTTCTTAAACTTATCAACAGCTGGGATACAACAATGACTGGTGTCCATGACAAAGTACTGAGATTTGTTTTCTCTGCTGAAGGGGCCCATGTGTGAAGTTGTTCTTTTTGACCTTTCAGAGCCTGCACACAGTGTGCTTTAAGGCCCTAATTACCATTACTGTGGTTGTCTGGATGACTGTCAGATCTCAGGTTTTCAATCCTTTTGTTTTGATCACTTTTAGATTGCACTGGTGGGCACCAAAAATCCTAGGGCTTGGGGGTAGGTGTGATGCAGAGCACTGTGGTGTCTTAACCACTGCCGCACCAGCGTCACCACGTGACAGAGCTCTAATCTGTGCAAAAGAGATGTCCAGCCTGCTGAGCAGGGCACTGATCTAAGGCTCAGACTTCAGGAAGCAGTCAAATGTACACTGCAGCTCCCAGCTGCTCACATGTGGTGTTCTTACCTGATGGTGAAGCCAGGAGCTGGGGATCTCGGGTCGCCCTCTGTCTCTTAGGACACTGTCCTTCATGCTTTCCACACAGGGGTGTTCTCGCACTTTAGAGCCGAATGGGGGCTCATACTCTTTCACTTCTGCCAAGAAAATAAGCAAACACAAGGGTATTCAGCTACGCTGCACTGGTGCCAAGTGTAAAGGGAGCTGCCTGTTCTCTGGAGGAGTAGGAGCTACTGATTAGCCACTCAGTGCCACTGTTCTGCTTGACCAGCTCCAAACAAAGCAAAGCCAGTTGGCATTTTCAACAATGTTTCAAATGTGTTTCTCCCACATGCCCCCTCCCTGCCCTTTTCTTTCCTAGACAACAATTTTCATTCAAACCCTTTAGTACATAATCATATTAGCAACAGTCAGAGCAACAGAATAACCTATAATGATTTGCAAGACTTTCAATCTGTGCTGAGGCAAAACACACAGGAGCTTCAAGGTGAGTTTTGCTTGAGCCAGGCTTGCAAGAATCAGCTGCCCTTAGGTCCCCCGGAGTTCACACACACTTACCAGGTGAAATATAAACTGAAATTTATCTAGGTCATGATAGACGTTAATGTGCCAGACTGCTAGGATGAAATAGTTGCTTGAAAAGGACAAAGATATAATAAAGAGCAGTGCTGGAAGCTGCCATGCTGCCCTTGTTCATTACTGAGCTGTGTTAATTTATAGAAAGTAGTAGTCTGCTCTTATTTTAGGCCTCTTTCCCAAAATCGGTCAGTTTTGGCCCATGATGTAGGGGCACAGCTTCCTGAAGGGGCTGCTGCCATTCTAGTTTTTGTTTGCATGTTGCATATTTTCTTCACTTTTTGTTGGAGAGAGAAAGGAAGAGGCGGACATATGGGACCTTTGGAGAAAACTCAAGAAATCTCTGAGAGCGGAAATATTATAGCAGATGCTGACACAGTCTAGAAAATGTTGTGGTTTCTTTGGGAACAGATGGAGACTTTACTCACAGGCCTAATGACTTGCTAGTACCAGATAAAGATTTATGAAGCTGGCTTGTTCTGCTGCCTCCTATTTCTTTCTAGGAATTAATTGAGGGCAAGAAAAACTGAAGTGTAATCTACAAGGCAGTTTGGGGAATGCATGTGAGTGCCCAGAAGATGTGTGAAGAGAGATGAATGAGACGGGAGACACAGTACTGTTAAGTAATGTTACAACCAAACTTCAAATGCAGTGTCCAAAGCTGCTCACTACTCTCAAGGGGCATTTTAGGATAAAAAAAAAGCTCTGAGAAGGGTGATAATAATGATTAAAGGCCCATAAAATATGGGAAGAAACTCTAAAGCTTGGCTTTGTTTACTTCGGAGGGAAAGGAAAGGTAAGGTGTCATACGATAAAGTAATGAAAATAACTAATGATCAAGATGACATAGGTCAGATTTTTCTGACATGTCTCATGATAAAAACAAGATAGTATGGAACATAACTAAAAGGTGGACTTTTCTCTAAAATCTTAGAGTTAGGCAATAGCTCTGATTTCTATGTGATGGCCATGGGATGAATACTTTATCAGGCTACAGAAAAGGAATTTCTAATGCTTAAAAGGAATAGCCAAGTTACTGTAACAAACATTTTTGAAAGGATATTCAACTTTGTGCTTCACACATTCAGTGTTTAGAGACCCAGCTGCAAACAACTGTGTGCAGTGCAACAGATCACCTCACAGATGCCTCCTGCAGAGCTCTCCTTCCTTCTCCTGAACCATCTGATGCTGGCAACTGTCCACACAATGCTCTGGAGAGGGGCTATAATCCCAAAACACAACTCCTATCTTCTCATACGTAAATCACTTTCTTTCAGTCTCAAGGGTCAAAGTCTGCTTTGCTTTCTTCCCTCTACAAGAAGGCATACCATTTTCACCCACATTAATCTCAGTTAAAGATTACTCAGCCAAAGTAAATTTACAAGACTTTAGCCCTAGAAGTTAATTGGGAAGTTGCCATCTTGCTGGTCAGACCTGGATTACTATGCAGTGGTTGCACGAAGATTACAAAGCAGATGCCTTTACTTTCACAGCTAACCAAAATATTAATGTTCGCTGGAAAAATTTAAATAGCATGACCTAGATGTCCATTTCCTACAACATCTTCATCAGCCATGGTTTGATTGTGGTAGTGGTCATAGACACCAGCCAAGGCTCTGAGATCTTGCAGTACGTGGAGTCAGAGGAGTCACAATACCCAACAGAGGGATGCTGTTGCTGTATCGCTGACCTGTTCCTCTTGCTGAGGTTAATTCAAAGGCCATTCAGGTTTATGAGATGGTTAAAAAATGGATGTCTGTAATACGTTTTCCCTGTTTGAGAAATTCTTTCTATGATACAAGCGTTCCTCTTCCAAATATAAAGATTGAACAGTTTTTTTTCAGGTTTGTTTTGGTTTGGGTTTGTTTGTTTGTTTGTTGTTCTTTTATGGTAAAAAAAGAGAAATCGAGGCTAGATGCCAATTTGCTGTAATGACTCCGTAGTAATAGTCATGCCTTCCCTCAGTTTGAAAAGCATGCAGGATCACCTTTCTTCTCTTTCCTTTACAAAGAAAAGCCCACTGAATCCTCTTGTAATAAATCATCCTGATGCTGTGGACTCTCAGGTGTGAGACACATTTTGCAGTAATAGCTGGGGTTATTCATGGATCATGTTGATGTGCTACAGTAGATGTAACAAATGTCAGTTTGAGGCAGGTTAAGATGTTTGTGCCTAGCTGCTTGCGCATGGCTGTATACAGATGCTGAATCTATTTTTCATGCCTTGTATGTTTCTTTTGATTGTTTTTACACCAGTCAGGCACTAAAAATGACAACTGGCTGAAGTACCATGAATACCTCAGGTACAGTGAAATACAGCACCTTTAGTGTTCAGTAATGGCAGAGTTCTTTCAACTTTAACCTCCAGCATTTAATCTTTATGGTTGTGAGCTATCTTGCACTAATAATTGCTGTATCTCTGGTGTCCTTTGACACTGGCCTGGCCATAACTCCCAAAAAGGCTGGGATTGGATTTTTAGCCCCAAAGAGAGTCATTACTGAAGATCTATTTGTTGTGCCTGTTGAATGCTTTGGAAAATTTGGTTGTGAGCTCCTTATGAAAAATATGCCTTGCTCATGTGTTCTTTTTCTACTCTAAGCTCTTTGCAGTGAAATTCTCTTCCTTTGGGTCAGAACAGCATACCCACAAACCCTGTCAACATTCCCTCATATGATCTCTCTTGTTGATTTTTGTGGGACAGCTTCTCAGGGTGGAAGACAGAGGCTCACTTGTAGAATTAAAGCAGGAGTGAGGTGAAAGGCAGCCAGCAAAAATCAGCTGTGAAGCACAGTCCACAGGAGTGGGCTGTGGTTTGGGAATTTTTAGATGCTTTTGAAATGCCCCTTCATTTAGAGTTTACAAGGGAAGAGCCACATAGGGGATAAATCAATCAATAGTAGAGCTACTGTGACAGCTCATGCACACACCTCTGTGTGTGTGCAGATTGTGTCTTTCTTCATGCCAGAGGAATTTGGACAGTGTATCTCTTTAGCTGTTGCACAAAGGGATAATGAATAAAGCAGAGGCTTGAAAGCCTCTCCATGGCCATGTTTAAGGAGCTGTTCAAATGCTTACTCCGCATTTTCCCTAGGTTTCCCCGTTCGTCATTCATAGAATCATAGAATTGTTAAGGTTGGAAAGGACCTTAAGATCATCCAGTTCCAACCCCTCCTGCCATGGGCAGGGATGCTTCAGAGTACAGATGCTAGCTGGGAACGGTGAGGGTGTGTTGGAATGGGTGAACTCACTGTGCATCTTCCCTTGCACAGATATCTTTTAAGTGACTTCACATCTGATGATCAAAGACACAGCCACTCTTTCAAAGGTTTTGGAGTCCACGAGCTCTGCCTTCAGTGTATGGTTACAGGCTGCTGAGTCAGTATGTGCTAGATCCTGATGTGGGAAAGTAGAGGAACATAGAGGACATCAGTGCAGTGCTACCTTGGGCTTGTTGAAGGATGGCACTTGCTACCTTACATGTAGCACTGTGGTGACACTTTGAGAATTTCTAGGGCATGAATTACTGTTATGGGGTGATGCTGCACTGTCTGGACGTACCAGCTTGGGGTTATACGCCACCACAAGCCAGCGCAGTGCAGACATGCCTTAATTGGGCTCCGCTCCACAGAAGGAAAGGTTTAAATTAGGCTGCAGCTGCAGCCACCTCAGGGCTCAATGTGCAGGCACAGCCCCAGGCTGTACAGGCTATCAAAATACCCCCTGCCACCAGAAACTGTCACCTCTTCACATCAATATGATGAAAGCTGAGCATCTCATGAGGTGCAGAATGCACAAATAGCTGCCACCCTAACAGTCCCCCCCAGAACAGTTCTGATACAAACCAGATGGTTTTCTCTTCTTTCTAGGAGGCTGTCAGAGAAATTACACTTGCCTCAGTCACCAAAGCTGTGTTGCTCTGAAAGCTAGTGGTTGAGATGGAAATTATATTTCTTGCAACGTGCAGCATCTGGTGCACAGCTGTTGCGCTGAATGAAATACCAAGTTAACAGCAGCATGGAGCAGTTCAACTTCTCCCCAAAGTAGTATTACTGAGTTTCTAACTATGCCTCCTAAATTACACTCCAGTGAAAAATCAGTCAAACTCGATCTTTGCCTCTGTCTCCCTTTCCCTTGTGCCCCATTTCCGCTTCTCCATATTTAGCACAACAAAGTAACAACGAACAGCATGGCCTTTCTCAAAAGCTGATCTTCACCTGCTTATTTACTACAGCAGCTTCACAGTACGGATTATGCTGCTGGGTATTTTTGTTTAAACGTCTGCTGACTGAAAAGGCCTGGCACAGCATGGAGACTGTGTTTGACAAAGCTGCTGTAGTGAAAGGACCTGCCTCCATTGCCTCCCACACTCACCAAACACCTGCACGCTGACAAACGAATCCTGAGAACTCCCTTTGTGAAAGAAGTCAGTGACTGTATCTTTACGTGGCTGAATAGCTTAGCAACGTCTTGGCTTAGGCTGCCACTCCTGCCCTCTTAAAAAGCCATGGGCTTTCTCTAGCCACAGTGAGCAGACACCATGGTCAAGCCTGCCCTGCAAAGACGGTGCCTACATCTTTTGGTCTCCTTTGGAAAGGGTGGCTGCAATCAGGTCAGCCTGCTCCAGCTTATACATGAAGTCATTTGTCTCAGTGCCTAAACAGTTTAGGAAGAAAAGAGGGGTTTGCATGAGCAGAGGCAGCTCCTCTGGAAAGCTGCGAGGAGAGGAGGGAGTCTCATGAGTGACAGATGGAGAGAGAAAGCAGAGGGGGAGCTGTAGTCATGAATCATTGTAAGGGTATTTCACCAGCTGGGTGCAAAGATAGCCACGCTGCATGAACCAGGGGAAAATCTAAGAAGGAAATGAGAGATACTGTGCAGTGCTGCTGCATCTCACTACCAGTCACAAGGGAGCTACATCCAGTATTTAACTGCTCTGGATGGAGACACTAAGACAGGTTCCACCCCCTAAGATTGGCCCAAGTACTCTCATGGTTTTGCTGGGGACTTCACCCCTGGAAAGATAACTGAAATAGAGAAATGAAATTCAAGAAATGTGTTTCTGGCAATGAGGATGACTGAGGGACAAAATGAGCAGGGAAAATCAGGATGTAAGCAGGCATTAAGCTTCACCTTGAAAGCAAAGGGGATGGTGCACCAGATAAATCTTTCCTTTTCCTGAAATGACTTAAACTCTTCTTAAGGTTATAATGGGTCAGTCTCCTCTAGCTAAACACGCTGGTAATTTTCCTTCCTTATGAAACTGCCCTTATATCCTCTTTTAGGCAGTTGCCTTCTGAGAACAGCAGCAATAAGGTTTGCTTTTGCCACAATCTCCATTTCACCATAGTCGGCAAATATGAACAGGAAGGGACTCAGGCATCAGCAAAGATGAAAGACTCCACAGCAAACAGCTCATGTTTATATTAATAAGCTGAGTTCCTAAATGCAAGAAACAGAGAGAGCTCAAGAGACAGGGCAAAGATTCTTTTTCTCAGGTTTTAAATCGCCTCAGACACATTTACAAAGTGCTAATGAAAGGCTAAGATTGTGCCAATGCACTTAGAAACAGGCATGACCACGACTGTTAAATGTGGATAGGTTTGCCTTGGAATGTGCCAGACTGAGGTTCAGTTCCTGAAGCACCAAATGTTTTTTCCCTGAAATGTTTGAACAGAAAAGAATTTTTTTTTATGCTTTTCTGCTAGCACTAGATTTCTGCACACATACTCGCTTTGTAGCTTTCCCAGCAGGGTGCAAACAGGGGCAAATCTGTTGCCCACAATCCAGCCCACACAGCAAGAACAATTGCTGGTCAGGCACAGGAGGAATCTGAGGTGGAAGCATTCCTCCCCTCCTGCACACAGGCACTGTGATGCAGCCACACAGCCACTGTGCAGAGTGGCTGTAGAGACCTCCATGGACACCCTTGTATTATCCCACAGATGTTAGTAGAGAAACAAGGAGCAGCTATGCGCATCTTCCCATGGGACACTGGTTTCCCTCCTGTACGCTGTTCCTCATATTTTAGTGCTCTAGCCTGCAAGATTGTCCTGGCTCTGTGGCAGCCCTTCAAGTTGGAACCATTCCAGGTCTGATGAAAATGGAGCCTCTGCAGTTTTGGAAGAAGGGTAACAAATCAAATCATGGTTGCGTATCTACTATAATACCCACATTAGTGTTACCTTTTACAGCCCCTCTCCTTAGACTGCCTGTGAAAGCCCTGGACTGTGCAGCAGGCTTTTTAGAATGAATGTTAGAGAATTCCAGCAGACTGAAGACTTTTATATGCAATCTTAGCCTCATTTTAGTCCCTGAAGTAAGGTCAAAATCTTCAAACATGGCAATATGCAATGCAGATATCCCAACAGCAACTTTTCTGATTTCGAGCACATACCAGTGCACACTGGGAATCCTGGGGCAGCTTTAGGTGAAACAGAAACGGGGATTTTGTTTCAGTGATCAAACTCTGAATATGAACAAGCATAGCAGCTTTTCCTGGAGCTATTCTGATAGTCAGTTCCAATCATTTTTATTTTGTTACTGAATTTTATACAACAAACTTCCCTTGATTTCTCATAAGGATGATCTCTTGCAACATCACAAAACATGATGAGCAGCAGCTGGGGATTTTGGGAAAGCAAGAACGCCTTTGTATCACTATGATGTCTCTTACTGAAATGATCCGCTAGTAAATGTGACACTTAACTGGCCCTCATTAGGTTTCAGAATTAGCATTTCATGAAAGTAAATGGGAGGCAATTATCACTTCTTGGTCTTAATATTTCAAATTGTCTTATGTTTCAAATCATTTTGGGTGAAGTCAACCAGACTGAGTCAATCCATGGGTATTTAAGATGTTATAGGAAAAAAACCAGACATAAATAATCTTTAAAATTGGTCTACCTAATGACAGATTTATCCTTACACCAATCAAGGACCCATTTTCTCGTGCACTCAGGTGTTTGCCCTTCAATCTTGCTTATGCACACGTGTGTCTTGCTGCTGAAGGCCTGTTCATTTATAGCATCACTAAAAAAACTGGTGAGAGTTAAAAAGAATTGCCTCCTCCCCAGACAACTACAAGAGCATGTCTGTCTAAACATACTTTTAGAAAGAAAAAGAAAATGATGGCACTTACCTCCAACACCGTTACAGCGAGATGTCATTTCCCAGAGGACCAAAGCCATGGAGTACACATCGGTTTGTTTAAAGGACTCCACATTCTCCAGGTTCATCCTGGACTCTAGAACCTCAGGGGCCATGTACCTTGCTGTGCCAACCTACAGGAGAGGAGATCAGGGAAAGCTCAGGAGCTGAAACTGTAAATCACGGTTTGGATTCTGCTGTGATTTAACTTCAGCTTTCATAGAAACGGTGCCATTTGACATGTATCCAAAAATTCTGGCCATACTTGGCACAGGCTGTATTTTCTGCTGCCAGGGGAATCTGGCAATGTCCTGACTACTAACTTACTTGCATCTCTCTCTTAGAAAAGGAAAAAAAAAAAAAAAGCCCTTTTTAGTTCCTTAAGCAAATAATTTTGACCCTGACAAACTCGCTCGCTCTTTGGCTGTTCGCAGATAAGCTCTGCCCTTTGGGCCTGAAGCAATTGCTGCTGACTGTCTTCCCGATGAGCAAAAACACATTGTACACTTTTGCGCTGCATATTACAGTGTTAGCTGTTTCTTTTCATGGTAGGCTTAAAAGGAAAGTGGTAAATGCAGGCCTAGCAGAAGAAAGCAAACACACAAATACTGAATGCAGAAGCACACATTTGAATCAAATCCAAAGATCAAAGATCCTTTGTTTGAAAAGCTGTTCTCATAAACTTTATTCATATTGAGGAATTTTCAGCAATGATTTTAGCTGCTTTGTTGAGATCTAGATTATGACCTTGCGCTACAGAAGACAAAGTTTAAATGTCTGGTTTTATCACAAGAAAGGATTTAGGAAAGAATTTTTGGATCACTCAACAGTTGCTCAGGAATGACAAAGTCTTCACAGGGAAGGTGTCCGGTTAATTGCAGAGATGAACAAGCACAAGTGGGTGATGAAGTAAGACCTACAAGCTATTTGCACTACACCTTGCCCAGTGGCAAGTAGAACTGCAAAAGATCATTCCAGTTACTGGGTCTGCAATCCCAAGAAGCCGTGCAGTAAAGGTACATTTCTGAGAGACCTATGACATCCATTTTACAAGCTTTTGTACACGTGTTATCACCCCAGGCTCAGGGCAAATGGGAAGATGTTCCACAAAAAGTGCAATGTACTGTGAGAAGGCAACAGGAGAGACAAACGACATGGGTTTGTCACAGGACTCTGTAACAGCAGAGAATTTCTGTCAAAAATACGCAAATGGTAGTAGGATCAAAACCTTTATAAAGAGAGGACAGAAAGAAACCTGTGTGATCAGTCCCAAAGTTAAATTCCGTACTAAGTGGTCTCTCTGATGAATTTAAAGCCAAGCATGTGAGCAACAGCCTTACACTGAATGGGTACCTGGGACAATCATGTCTCAGCACCACTGAGGTGATCAGCATCTCCCTTCTCTACGGAACATGTATTATGGAAACTGCAGCAGATGCTGTCCCTACCCCCTGTTTATTCCCCAACACATAACTTCTTCCCCAAGCAGGTCTCATCCAAAGCTTAAGAAGGATTACCTGTACATGGCCCACAGTCCCATATCTTCAATCCCTGCTGATTTTAGCAAGAGTTAATGGGTCCTAAATACAGATTCATAACATTGTCACAAAGTGGTGTTCTGACCTGACATTTCACACCCTCTTTGCAGCAGAAACAATGATTCTGTAGCTTTGCTGAACAATGGAGGATAAAGCCCTGTAACTGAACAGTACAGTGGGAAATGCAGAGAGAAAATTACTTGAAGAATGCTATCAAGCCAAACCTATTTCCATCCTTAGGATTTATCATTCCACTCTGCATATGTCCTTTCATCTGCGTTTAGATTATCAAGTCTTTGGGTCAAAGATATTTTTCCTGTATCTTGAGGAAAGGTGACCTGAGTCCCAAAGGCATTTTAGGTACCTAAACTCCAATAATTTAGAGCTGGTACATCCCTGTAGAGTCTGGATATTCTTTCTCTTTGCAAATAGCAGTCTGCTTTCAGTTCTTGTTTCTTCAAAGCTTTTAGTGACGGTCCATCTCTCTTCCCGCAGTGACTTTTGAATCTTTTTTACAGGAGATCTTACACTTCTTTTAAGATTCAGACTTAAAGGTTTACAAAGATTAACCATCATGGATGGCCAAACTGAAAAGACTGCAAAGGTTCTAATGGGGGAAAAGACGGGTTCCAGCCAGTTACTAAGGGCACTAGTATTGTATAGTCAATAATGGCTATATTTGCATGATATGGAAGGTACTTGGATAGATCACAAAGAAGATGGCTTTGTAACCCCAACAACTTGCCTTACTAAGACTGACCAGAAAAACGGTAAAATACACTCTTTTACTTATTTCATAGGAAGCTAGACGTTTTCTTGAATTAAAAATGGGTCAGCTCCATTGTATACTTTAAAATATTGGACCTCCGGGTGGGAAGGGTTTGAGTCAAAGGGTAAAGTTTAGAAATTGTGCATAACATGAAGGCCCCTTCAGTAAAAGCTACAGCACTGTCATTGGCATGTTGGGAAAGTTAAGTGGGTAATACTTGTGTGCCCAGAAAAACCAAGGTAGAGGTCAAAGTAGAATCACTTCACACCATCACACTACTTGTCACAGAGGAGAATGACACTAGCTGGGTCACCCCCAGATTCACTGGAGCTAAACAAAATGAAACAGTGGGCCTCAACACCAGTGCCCAAGGACACCGACACCAAAGCAGCAACCCGCTCAGAGCAGCTCTGCTCTTTGTCATTAGTGTCGGTGTAGACTGTGGAAGTGGCAGTATCAACACTATCCTCCTACTTCCAAGTGTCTGTGAGTGATGCCAGAGAAATCAACTTGAAATAAGGGTCAGCTTTAAGCAATCAAAATGTTTGTGGGGTTGAGTTTCAGAGCCCCTGCCTTACACTGCTGAATACTCTGTTTTTGCTTTATTCCAAATGGGACCAGTCTTAAGGCTGACAATACGGTATGACTTCACTTGAACTCCAGAAAGGTCTGGTGAGAAACGGTATGTAACTGTGAACGGTGTTTTTATTATTTTAAATATGGCTCCACTGGTTATCATTCATTCCTGGCTCTGGTTAATAAACCTTCTCAAAATGAGATCAGGACAGTTGCATCTCACTAAAGAGACTTTCAAAGACAGATTTTTATTAGATAAAAAACACAAAGCTCTTGTGAACTCAGCAGAGCACTACTGACTGAATAGCTGTCCCTGAAAATATTCTAAACCAAAATACTAGTTCCACGTGAAGTAAGAGTCATCTTAAATGAACAGGCTTTGATGGGACCTATGTATAAAAATATAAAAATCCATGTATATATGTATAATTGAATAATTAGGAATCAATTAACAAATGGTCTGAATTTATACTATGAGTTTTCATCAGAAGAGCCAATATTTACAGATGTACTTGAAAAATTTAATCTTTGAAGCATTCATAAACATTCCCCTGGCATCCCTGTGAAATAGATGAGTGTTACCCATGCTACTTAATTGAAAAAGCACAAAAGGGCAATTATTGTTATCTGACATTCTTGCATTTGCTTTTATGTGGAGAATGTACCAAATAAGTTTATTTATTTTAAATAAACAAGTTTATTTTTGGCATTTCAAAGTGATTACGTATCAGTTATCTGCTTACAACTCTTGAGGACAGAAGACAGACTTCACATATGCTGAGGTAGGCCAGGAGTGGGTCTACTCACACAAAACTGTAATGCCATCAGGCATGAAAACTGTGGCACAACCTTACTATGTGAAGCACATCCTTATCATATGTCTGTTTGCATTGATTGCTGTTGCTTTAATGTTAAGTTTAGAGTGTCTTTGTCTATAAACACTTTCACATTAATTTTTAATGATTTTGAGGAGCTTTTTCCGTTTCTTTTTTTTTTTTTTTTTTTTTGTCCCAGGAATTGAGACACCAATTGGCACAACACACAAACCCTCTTCAAACTTTTAACTTACCTGTCCGCTGTTTGCCAAGTCATCCACAGACAAAGAAGGGTCCAGCCTCAGGGATAACCCAAAGTCACAGAGACAGCAGGTTAAATCATTTTTCACCAGGATGTTGGAACTCTTTAGGTCCCTGTGCACAATAGGTGTTTTGGGGCGACCACAGGGTGTGTGATCACTATGCAGATGGGCAATCCCTCGGGCCAAGGACCCACCCAGTTTCCAGAGGTCCTCCCAGCTGATAATGTGCCGTGTGAGATACTCCTGCAAGTTTCCTCTAGCATGGAATGCGGTGATCAACCAGTACTGTTTACCAAGATCTGTCTTACGCTCCTCTGCTGTCAAGAATTGGAGGATGTTCTCGTGCTTGAGGTTTACATCCGAAAAAATGTCTTTCTCAGTTTTCCAGGAGGCATATTCTTCATAGGGGAAAATCTTGACTGCCACAGTTTCATACTGCTCTGATGTGTTTTGCTTCAATTTGGCTTTATACACTTCAGCAAACCTTCCTTTGCCAACAACAACGTCCAACTCAATGGGCAGCAATTCTGTGTTGTGGTTGATGTTGTTGGCACAGGTAGAACTGATGTCTGAGCGGTCATCATCTAACATAATGGCACAAACATCACTGCAGTCCTTATGTTTCCTGGGCTTAACATTCTTCTCCCATGCCTTGTTGAGTTTCCTCTTCTTATGAGTGCGGTAGGCATAAAAGATAACAATGACAGCAACAGAAATCACCAGTAATGGGACAAGACTTATGATTGTAACTTTGGAAATTTCATCTTTCTCCTCTGGCTTATGAGGGTCATCTGTAAAGAAGAATAGAAGAAAAGCATACATTAAATAATATCATAGCTTTATGTATACAGGAGGCTGTTAATAATTATAATTTCTATTTAGAGAGCAATACATGATCTCCTCTACTGACAGTAAATAATAAAAATTGTCACTGCTTTCTTACTTTAAAATATTGCTTTGGATGCAGGCCTCCACTTACCAGGACTTCCCTGTTTGTTTATTTTATAAAAAGGCAGAACTGAATGAGCAAGAACCTAATGTAATTTAATAGCTTTTAAAAAATTATTATTATTATGGATGAAACCTTAATTTTCCTCAACATAATAGCCAGTCTCCTGTATTTACTCTGTCAATGTATTCTGAACAGATCTGCCCCTTTATCCAGTAATTACTAAAACACATTATTTTTTCTAAGATAAATAAATAGACAATGCAGCATGTGAATTCCTTCTTGCTTGGTTATCGCTCCAGATCTGATATATTTCAGTGGGATCCATGTAAAGACATCTTTGGGAAGCCTGCCCACAAGCAACTACTACATGTTAATATTCAGGCACAATATGTATGCCTGCATACACATCTGAAAAGCAAACCTCATTCTCATACTTTGATGTGAGAGTTGCTAGAACAAATTCAGACACCTGCATGTACACAGGTATTTGAATCCTACAGGCACAATCAGGCATGTGTGGCACATCGGAATTGTCACCTTCCCATGTACTTTTTGCATGAATTCGTGTATCTGAAAATTTTCTTTGTGTGCCACTTTCTGGCTGTCCTGTTGTAAAGCAGTAGATGGCTTATTCCAAACTCCGTAGCTGGTGCAGTCCACACACTAACACATTCTTATGTGCAATACATAGAAGCACACAGCAACGTATTCTAAAATAGGAAGATATAATGGGAACGGTACCAATCATTTTTCTAGCGGCGGGAGCTGCCCCATCACCTCTAGAAGTGACCTTCTAGTTCAGCATTTCTTAGGGAAGATAAACAGTTTAAAAGGGAACAGTTTTATTCTGAAAATATATTAAAGAAGAAGGGTGAGAGTTTATTTGAACCTGATTTGATTGGACACATGGAAATGTACTCTCCCAGTCTATTTCTTCATTTGAGTCAGAGCAAATGTACTACATTATTTTTCCATGAAGGAGGGGATTGATTAGAAGAAGCCCTGGGAGTCTCACCTCAATGGACTAAAACAACAGAAGGTGCAACCAGAGCTAAGCAAGTAGCTTGTGTTGGCAGCATGACACTGGCGGATGTTTACAGTAGTGTCACTGACTCATGTTCTGTGTATCTGGCCAAATAAGTCAATACGAAAAGGAAAAGTTTAATAAGCTCTGAAGGAAAGTTGCCACTAACTACATTAGCCACAAGCTTCTGTTTTCCCTACTTTGTGCCTCTCAAAATGAAATGAAGGCGAGCAATGCTGAAAGGGGTGAGGGAAAAGAGTTTAGAGTTAGAACAAGCAGTACCTCTGGCCCTTCAATTCCACTGGTAATCACTTTTTCATTTAAAAGAGTTAACCAGAAAGCAGCTGGAACCATCAGCTATTCAAATGCAGGTGATGTGATATCTGACGGGCATATTCTTCATTTGGAGAAAGACCTGAATTCTGAACCAGGATGGGCTTCCTCTGTTTGAAAGGCTCATCAGCCAGATGTAGAGCAAGTAATGCAATCCTAACCTCTCTCAAAAGGTTTCAAGGAAAAGCAAGTGTCTTTCTAGCACTGACATTCCAGGCCAGCACAGGTTAGTGGCATTCACTAGAGCACCTACAAAGAATGTTTTTCCTTCATTTATGCAGAAGGACAGTTTAAGACAATTCCTTCTATCACATATATACAAACCACAAATCCTTATTCTCAAGAGATTTCCCTTGGCAAAAAAATGTTAGTAAATGTTAAACCAAAAAAACCCCAAAACTTAAAAGATCGCAGGGACCCCTTCTGCTTCTGAACATGGGGAAGAGTGAAAAAAAAACCCAACTTCTTTTTTTTTTTTTAATGGCCCTTACTGAAGGAATATATTTAGAAAGCCCTATGTCACTGTCAGTAAACAGAAGATTTGCATTGCTTATTCCTATGTGAATTCTTTGCTCTCAGAAAATCTGCTTTATAAAGAACTTGGGAAACAATGGTGCAGGAGGACTGACTACACTGTGGGATGGCTGTTTTGGACTTTTGGCCGCAAGCAGACTACAACTGCATGAATGCAGCTATGAACTGTAACAATCAGCTACATAGTTTTGATGAACATTTGGGGTTCTCTTTTGTGTTTGTTTTTTTTTTTTTTTTTTCTTGCCACAGAAAAGCATGCTTTAAGCTCGGGCTCTGCTCTTGGAACTAAGTAATATGTCATCACTATCATATGGTATACTTTTTTAACAGAGATGAACATGCATGTCTCTTTCAGGCCCTTTAAGCCCTTTTTCTTTGCCACAGAGCGGCAATATGTAGCCTAGATATTTGAAAAACAAATGTCTTTCTAAATGAGGGAGAAAACCCCCAAAAGGTATTAGTTCTCTTCCAAATTTCTCCGCATGAGTCCAAGCAGTTGAAGGTAATCGGGTGCATGCTCAGCTCTAACTGAGAAGAACCTTACTCAAAAGCCATCACTCCTTGACTGTTACGGCTACCTTTTTAAGGGTCTCTGATCACCCCTATAATGCCCTAAAGCAGGCTGTCTTTATTTGGCGTACAGCTGAGAAGTCTCCACACAGCCCCTTTGGCTCTTCCTCTTTTTGTACAAGAGAAAGCTTTGCTTGTGGTGCAGGGGGATTTCTGGGTGGAAGGGAGAAACTGTTGATGTTGCAAATGTCACTTAAAAAAGAATGAAAGAAAAATATTAACCAAAGCAGAAGCTGAGCAGTTCGGCCACTTCCCCTGAGCACTGCATTGTCCTGCACCCCTGCTGCAAAGTGACACATCCGCTTTGGCACTGTCCCTTGGAGGAAGTGAGTGAAAAGCCACACACCCCCACCTAAAGCAGCAGGGACATGCTCATTTTCAGATTTTAAGACACTAGAGAAATGCCACTCAAGGCTTGAGATGTGCAAGAATGAGTAGCCAACAGGGAGAACTAAGTGTCAGGACTTACAAGGGTGAACCCTGAGTTTAGGAGGGTACAGCAGCAGCAAAGAGCTGGTGGCACTGAGGGCTGGTCTGAGCAAGGCACTTCTGAAATTGCATTTGATTTTGACTGCTAATATGAGCAGAACAAAATCAGCCCTTCTAGCACAAGCTAAGGTTGGCATAATTCTGTGTTGAATCTGTGTACAAAGAGCAAGATCAAAATTCAGAGCATATCTGTATGTCTGCATAGTGGCTAGCCAACATTTTCTGTCTTAACTACAAGAATCTAAGAATAAATATGTTCGTTTGCATATAAATGAATACCTATGACTCAAACCCCATAATTTCAAAAATGGGAGTGCTGCTTCCTCTCTCTGAGCCCCGGAATGAGCAAAACCTGTCTGCAAAGGCAGGCAATGAAATAGTTAAATGAAACAGTTTTTCAGGTTTTGGAAATGTGCTCTTAAATAACTTTCCCCACCCAGAACTATTTTTTAGGTGGCTCGGTCTTTTCTTAAGCTTCAAAAGAGCCTATTAATATAGCATAACAATAGAGAAGTTGAGCTAAAAGAAAGCTTCCTGTATGTGGTTTAAACTAAGCACAAGCCATCTGCACAATCCTTAACACTACCTAAGCCTTTAGGGAATAGAGATCAGGTGCCAAGGAAAATGGAAACACTGTACAGCCCCTGTTCAGTCAGGAAGCTTCAAAGCACAACAGCCTACAAATTCTTGAGGTGGGATTGGGTGCCTTTGAACTTCGATGTCACTGAACCTTGGAAACAAGAAATAAAACAATGGCAGTAAAATTAAGGACCTGCACTTTAATGCCCAGGGCAGTAGGATTGCACAGCCAGTACTGACAGAACTACTTCAGTGCTGTTTGCTGCTTGTGCAAGTTCTAAAGTTGCTGCCTGTTCAAAGCCACATAAGCAAGGCAAGAATATATTTGATACTGACAGAACTCAGATGATGTATTGCATCTGATGTATTGCAAGCTTGTCTAGTGTCTTAAAACCTCCAGAAATGCACAGTCACAAAATATGGCCTTGGACCTAGAACTGTGATCTAGCTATTTTGCAAGCTCCTGAGACACAAAGCAGCCCTTTGAGTTGACTGGAAGACAACTCTGTTTTGCATCAATTTTGAGGTTTGGTTTCAATTCCATGCTGGAATGAAAAGTAACACTTTTTAAATGCTTTTGCAAAAACAGAATTCTGTTCAAATCTTGCAATTTGGAAAGGGATGTGAGTGCTGAAACCCCATCAGTGAGGGGACTAGTCTGGGGTATGGGAGCTCCAAATTCAAGTCCTGCTCTGATTCGCAGAAAAGCTTTTCACCTCTGATGATTCTGAATTAGGCAAAATGAGAGTTTGAAACTTATGTGTGGACCGATTGCTGAGCAAGACACTTGGCAATAAAATATGGAAAAGTCTCCCCATCTCTTTAGTGCTACTTTCTGGATGAAAACTAATTCCATAAAATGCTTCATTTTCAGTGAAATGAAGTTTCAATCTGAGCAGCTGTTTGGGGCAATTTAGTTTATCACTATTGAAGAATCCTCAAGTGACAATGCAATTCTTTAGTTCAGTGGAGTATCTCATGTACCTTCCTGATTTTGGCCTTTTTAGAATTAAATGGCTTGGAAATCTTCAGCAAAACATTTTTAGATGGGAAATGTTGATTTGCAGAAAAAAAATTCTGCTTTTGACATTCCTGTCCTTTTCCGTGGAACCCCTAACTTGGGGATAAAACTGCTGTGAAAGTTGATCCACCTTTTGTGTTTTAAAACTTCTGCTAATTTTACTGGCATTGTTTTTTCGGACTTTGTGAATGGGTGGTGGAGAGCTTTTTTACTGTGGGGCGTGTGCTTTTTCCCTAGGAGAATAGTTGATCCTGACACAACTTGTTGTACTTGAGAGAAGAGACCAGCCCTGACCTCACTACAACCTCCTTTCAGGTAGTTGTAGAGAGTGATAAGGTTTCCCCTGAGCCTCCTTCTCTCCAGACTAAACCACCCCAGTTCCCTCAGATACTTCTCATCACACTTGTGGTCTACACCCTTCATCAGCTTTGTTATCCTTCTTTGAACCCACTCCAACACCTCAGTATCTCTCTTGTAATGAAGGGTCCAGAACTGAACACAAGATTTGAGGTGCAGCCTCACCAGTGCACTTAGAATCACTGAATCATCGGCCTCAGCCAATCGATCCAGTGTGTCCAGACCCCTCTTGAAGAGCCTTCTCACCCTCCAGCAGATCAACACTCCTGCCCAGCTTGGTGTCATCTGCAGACTTACTAAGGGTGTACTCAATCCCCTTGTCCAGATAGTTCACAAAGGTACCAAACAGAACTGGCCCCATTACTGAGCCCTTGTAACTGGCTGGCAATTGGATTTAACTCTATTCACCAGCACTCTTTGGGATGGCCATCCAGCCCATTTTTTACCCAGCAAAGAGTACACCTGTCCAAGTCATGAGCAGGCATACTCTCTAGGAGAATGCTGTAGGAAATGACGTCAAAGGCTTTACCAAAGTCTAGGTAGACTTTAAATCTACAGCCTTTCCCTCAAAGACAGTGAAAGTGACAAGGTAAAGCCATCTCTAGAGCCTGTTTCTAAAGGTGTCTTTCTAAAGCACTGCCATCTGCATGGCTCAGAATTTGGGCCCCTAAGAATGTTTGCTCAGATGTGTGGGAACTCATTCATTTCACCTTTCGGTTATTTGCCAGCCTGAACGTTGCTCAGCAGTCAACATATGGTTGGCAAAACAGTACTTAGTGCAGGCGATTGCCCAGTGCCACCACTTACTCATTTTCCTGAGAGGGAGTAAGGCAAAAGTATGAGCAGTTTTTTTGGAGAGCTATGGCACATGAATTGCTGCTCTCCCCTGGGGGCCTGCAGCTTTGCCCTTGGCACATGACTACCCATGACTGGATGATCAGGACTCAAGACATCTGTGTTATACCCAGGGAAAATCCCCCAGTTACGTGACCCAGTTATGTGTGTTATATACTTCAAGAGTCATGCACATGCATTTATCATCTGAAGGGAATGCAGTCACAGGGGTGGGGGGCAGGCAACTTGATTGCTCTGGGTGGCTTACTTTTGTAAAGAGGCTAAGCAGCAATGATGTAATGGATATTTTAGCTATTGTAAGCACAATTTCATTTTTCAACTGATTGCCAAGTATGCTATTCAGCACCCAGGAGGTTTTAAGAAACTCTAAAGCTCTAAGGCAGAACAAATAGTTTGTTGCTGTTTTATTCCCTCACTGCTGGCTAGAAAGTGTAATTCCCTGGTTTGCTAGCACAGTACTCATTTGTTTAAAATCTCCCACCCCTGGATGCATTCCCTTCTTATCTTTTCTATTATAACAGGTCACTTCACTGTGTGCACACAGCAACTCTCACACATGTTGACTTTTGAAGCTCAGCTTTCCTGCTCAGCAACAGGACATATTCTAGCTTTACACGATGTCACTGTGTTTCTGTGATACATGCCTCAGTTACACAACTCAGTGTCTGCTGCTGTTTGCTGGTGGTTTTCTGGAACAAATCAATCTCTCCAGCTTCAGTATGTTCCAACAGATGCCACACATTAACCACTATTTTTATTCTCAGCCTGAGTTTCACCCCTCCGACCTTTCCCAAAATACTATGTTGTCAGTGTTAGTTACAGTTTGTTTCTGTCTGTAATTATTAAAGTCTCTTCCATGACAACCTGATAAAAGGTTGGCCACATTCCCACACTTATTAAGCTCTCAAATGATGCAAATTGTAACAAATATGCCAATCAGATTGAAAGAGTGCTGCCTAGTTTGTTTTTACACAGATCTGTAACTGAGCTCTGCATGGTTATTTTCCTAGGAAGCAAACAATATAAATAATACAGAGCAAAACAAAATTCTGGCTTCTTTTGCCTCTTTCCATTAAATTTCCTTTCTATCCCACTAAGTGAATCAGACCTTCAGTATTAGACAGCCTCTCCTTTGGTTACATACAGCTGCAGGCATTGGGTGGGACTCTGTGGCTGAAAATACCTAAGAGGAAATATAGAGAACAATGCCAATATACAAGTGGTGAGAGGCTCTGTGCAACGTTATGTAATGCTACTGACCTCTTTTACGGGGCAGCTGGAAGACAGTTACCTTCTGAACATGTTAGTTGAATAACAGAAAAACAGATTAATGAAAGCCTTTGTTAAAATTCACTTGGAAGCAGTCCAGCTGTAATCATCTCCCTTCTGCTCTTCCTTGAGCACTGGATAACTCATCACATGAGTATTTATGGCCTGGCAGCTGTTTCTGCACAGATCTTTAGTCTGCTGTTAAGTCTGAGATCTTCCTATGTAGTCAAGTAAAATCACTAACGCTTTGAGTCTAGTAAGGAGAGAAAGAGGAGAGAAAGAAAGGAAAAGACAGGGGCAACATATTAGAGACAAGTGAGAGATATCAAGTTAAGGAAACTAGAACATTATCCAGATCTCCTGCAATCCGGGCACAGGACAAGGCATCATACAGGCATGCTTGTGGTAGTTCAGGCAGCAGAACAATACCAGGTCTCCCAGGTAACAACTGTACACAGTGAGCAATCACAGCACTTGACAGACTGAAAATCCATTGGCTGTAATTTGTTCAGGCAAGTGACTCAGCCACAATTGATGAATCAAACACTTACACTCTCAATTAGGAAACTCAGTAAAACCATAATCAATGTGAAGATTGTTAGCAGCATAACATCTCCTCTTCCCCAATTAGCTTCATTAGTCTCATAAATTTTTTTGACTTGTCAGTGATCTTTATCACTGAAGTTTTGATATTTCAAGACAACTGCTTGGATGACCCAGATAGTCATTAAAACTTGTATACATTGTTGCTGCTAAACGTTTCTCTCATATTATGGCTGGGTGTGGTGGAAATATCCAAAATAATGACCTCATCTTGTGGTACATAAGGAATAATCACAGTCTACCTAAACAAACCCACAGTTGTGCAGGTAGACTGAGTTGTTTGAACCTCAGTTGCAAGCTGCAGGGTGAGATAAGTGAGGATGAGAAATGATCACCGTGTAAGTTATCAGAATGAAACAATTCTAAACCAAACTGAGCTGTGCTACAGGTCTGCAAATCATATTTCCAAATTTTGAGATCTCTGCATTTTTTCTTGGATTTGAACTTGATGCCTAGGATAACAACTGCATACATAATGACAACAGTACTTAAAGGGTTTGTTTTCCTGTCTGCAGTCTCCAGTGCTGGGGTCATCCTTTTGCACACTGCTGAATGAATGCATCAGAAGCCTGCAAAACAGGAAGAAGTTGCACTGCATAGAAGGTAGGTCATATACTGTGTACAATGCAGGTATCCCATCCCCTAGGCTACAGTGAGTGCCTGGTCATCTCTGCTCACAGAGAACAGGTCAGACATGAGGCTGAAGAGAGCATAGTCCTACTTGGTCCCTTCAGATAAACAAGCTTTGATCTCAGCCAAATAGCTCAGGATCAAGAAGAACTTTGTTAGGCGTTTGTCATGCTTGTACTGGCTGATGAATAGAGGGTGGCAGATGGTGTGGAGAAGGAAAAGCTGATGAACAAAGCTGCCCAAACACCAAGGGAGGCCTGGAACTGTGCAAACAGCTAAAGACAGACCTGGTTCATTACAACAGATCAATACATAGGAAGGCAAAGCAAGATGCAGAAGATCCACCAGACATAACCAGACACTAGGGAGGAAAAAGCCCTGCTAGTCCAGTCCTGCACTCATGTTTTCCATGACAGCAAGAGAAGTCCCCTGTCCACCACCCAGCCAGCTTCTAGCCAGCCAGGACCTTTCCTCCCATGATTTCGGCTAATCTTTTCCAGTGGTTTTGCTCCTTGGCTTTGCCTGCTGGTAACACTGACATTAGACGTTTGAATAAATAATAATTAAAACACACTGGCATTCAGTTTTGCTGTGAGAAGCATTTTTCCACCACAGGAGTGTAAGCTGCTTGCCAGTCACCCACAATTTTGTTTGGCAAAAAAGAGAGGGATTAAAAAATAAACACAGAGTAGTCAGATTTGCAGTGGCTACCTGTCTCCTGTATATTATTTCTCCAAGAACTACAGAACACTGTTTGGAGTGATTCTGCACACAGCATTTTCCACCTGCTGCTTGTGGCCTGAAATGCCAGGGATCTGAATCAGGGTCAGCCTCCTGACACAGCAGAACTACAGGCATGTTTAGGCACATGTCTGACTGCTCATTTTTCAGATGGGCAATCTAAAGGGAAGTCCATACAAGAAGCAGGCGTTTGATTTGGATGTAATTACCTCAAACATTTCCAAAGCTACTCTTGGCTGAGTCACAACACCTCCCACTACCCAAAATCTTTAGATGTTTGTGTCTAAAAATGGAGTCAGGAGATTTACCCTTCACAGTCAAGACTGATGCACTCCAACAGTGCTGTAAAACAATTCTTCTATAAACAATAACAGCTCAGCTCTGAATCACTGGAACGTAGTGACTAACTTCTGGTGGAAATTAAAACTTACTGCTTTGCTCACTTTTCCTTCTTACCTCAGAAAAAACAGGAACAAACTAAATCTGGTCTGCCTTAAGTGTGCACCCAAGAGGAGAAGAGATAGAGCACTGACCATTTATAACAGTAGTTTGAAAGAAAAGGCTGTGATTGATAGGTGAAAAATTACAATCTTTTTTATCGTCTCAGTATTAGCTTAATAAATTAATACACTTACTGTTTGATCAGGCTTTTTTAGACTAGCTTTTGTACATTCTCCAAAACCACAGGCTGCGCAAAACCACTGCAAAACTTCTTGCTTTGGTGTACAAGAAATGAAGAGAGAAAAAAAAGCAAGAACAATGTATAGAATAGGTCTGGTTGACAGCCATTCCAAAGGCAAAATTATTACAGGCTATTATCTAGTTGTCTGGAGGAGCCGTGGACCAGCTGGCTGTGATGTTCTGCTCAAACTTAAACACAGACAGGAAACCGCATGTCTGATACTGTAAAAATCGTTTGTCTTCCTGCCATGGCTAACCAGGCAAGCAACCCAAAGGGGCTGTTTTCATTTAAAAGAAACACTAATGCACAACAAAAAAAAAAGAATGACAAAGTCTCAATTCTCCCCCTCCCAACTGGAGTTAATGCTTGTATTTGTGAATGAACTGGAAATATTACAAACTGAAATTTTATATTACTTTCTTTTTTATCTGTGGTTATTCACTTATTACATGTGAATGTAATACAGTTTTCATGAGTCACCTACAGTGTTTAAAGCACGTGACGTAGGAGGAAAAACTCCATGCCAAGGAGTGAAAGGAATTAGAGTAAAAACAGTGGGGTTTAATTTATACTACAGCTCCTTTTAAGCTGCTCTGGAAGTGTGAGGGGTGCTGCAGATTTGACGGGAATGAAGGCAGTTGGTGTTGAATTTATAAAATGGTTTTCATAATCATACACAAAGAAGACACGCATTTGTTAGAATGATTGCATACATCTACATAGCTCCAGGAGAAACAGCTATAACGTGACTAATTTATAACAAATTGGCCAAAATCCACAAGGGTGCGGTTCACTTTGTATAAAAACTCTAGACAGCTGACGGAACAAGAACTTTTCTCTGGTAACACGTTGTCTTCAATAAAATCAAGGCAATCTGTTAGAATTAGGTCCTCTGTCTACCACCTGTGCTCACATCAATACCAGTATTTACTTCAACTCCTTTAAAGCCCACCCAAGTAAGGGTTAGTCATATAACTATGGATCAGTACTCAGATTGTCTGATTTCAAATGAAGATTGGAGTGTGACTGGATGAGGAATGAGGAGGTGGCACCAGATATGGATAGACTGGGCCAAGGGAGACAAAGACTTTCTAGCTTGCTCTTGACTAATCTGGTGCGGTTTTGCAACCCAAAATAGTTTGCCCTCTTGGAGGGCTGGGAAGAGAGAGCTAGAAAGCACTCATATAGCTGTCTGCCTCATTGCAGTCACACATCACGTTTCCCAGGAGTGGAAACAGCTTCCCAACCCTTCATTATCTCAGGTAATGAAGATTTGATTATATTCTTTTCTGAGGAACTTACAGGTGATAAGGATGGGTTCTGTGTGCTGTACTCATTTAAAAGTGTGTGCACACAGAGTTCTCCACAGGAGGCCTTGCACTTGCCTCCAAGAGACCTGACTTAGTCTCAGTAAAAGAATCATTGTGGGATTCAGCAGCTAGAAGAAATAAAGTGAGGTGTGTGTGTGCACACATGCACGTCTCTGTGCAGCATGGAGTCCATCAGCAGTGTACACACCTGCACTGCCTTTATTGTGTTTGCAGTGGTCTACATAGGCACTCATGAAGTAGAAAGGGGACAGGTTATACACTTGTGATTTGGTCAATACTCAGATTTCACTGGCTTAACTGAAATCATATACTCGTTCTTATGCCATAGTAAGAATGAGGTAACATATCACTGGTGAAGGAACACTGTAGCTACTTCACACCCAATACAGAACAAGTGCAAATGGTCAGTTACAACAGAGAAGCTGACTTTAAATTCACATCCAATCAAGTTACTCAGCCGTATCTGTATAAACAGATGTCACACTACAGCAAAACAGCCTTTTAGAAGAAGCATGACCTTAAATATGGCATTTGTCTTTTGATTTTTTTTATAATGTAATTAGCATATGTTGTATTTTGGAGTGTCAACAGCACAGCTCTAAACATCTTGCTTTCATCATTCTTTTCATCAACTTTTAAGTGCAGTGTCTCAAGCTGAATATCAGACTCACTCCAAAAGGAGGAGGACAGGCTGGCAGGAAGAAATATCCTCTGAACACAGAAAAGAAAGGTTGAGGTTTGACAAGACTCAGAATAGACCAAAATAGCTCCTGCCACTAAAAGTTTTCCTCCACAAAATGCGATTCCAAACTCCATTGCTATGACACAGTTAATATTACTTGCAAGGTATAGCCTAGGAATGCAGCGTAAATTATCAAACATACCTGATGGAAAAATGAGCATATCATTGCATTCTTCACCTGTACAGGAACACATGAACATCAATCCCCCATCTTCCTTCTTTTCCCTCATCAAACACTGCTCTGAGCTGGAGTCATCCAACATATGACCATACAGTGTTTTCTGGGGATCATGGCATATTGTTTCTAATGTCACGTTTTCATCATTCTGTCTCCTAAAAAATGAAAAAGAGAAAACTGAAAACAAGGAAGAAATATTTTAAAAAGGGAGCACACAGCACTGCGTCTGCCCCAAATTTGCCTCTTTTGAGAACTCAAATTAGTATCATTCTGGCATGAAAAATCCAGAATATATCCTAAATTGCACTACAGGCACTTCATATGGCAATAATAGGCACTGACCACTTACTAAAGGGGCACAGGACAAATATGGAACAGCACGCTGGACTGATCCTACATTTCAAGTGTCTACTTCCAATTATGCTGAACATCTCTTTGAGTCAATGAACACAACTAATCCCTTAATAAATGAATTAAGTGGTTCTAATTCTGTTCCTAAATCTGCAGCAATGTTGCAAATACTCAGTTCTGTTGCTTTTGTCCACCTATGAACTTATTATGAGTGTTTCTGGCTTTTTTTGGTAGGATTGGCTTACCATTTATAGGAGGGCAAGACCCCAGTTTTTAGACTTGAATGCAAGTTTAGGGTCAATGAATCCGAAGAAAAGTGTAACAACTCAATTTCGTATACTTTTGATTTCTTTGAACATAAATATAAAAAAGGACCACTCCTATATCAGTCATTACAGTCACAGTGGTTTTTTTACCAATAAAAGAAAGTATTTCTACCTATACATGTTGAGTAAGCTTACTGTGATAGATCTACATAATGTAGTTCCCTTTGAAACCTCAGAGACAATTGTCTTTCTTCAGCAAATTCTACTGTAATCCTCTCTGAGTCTCAAACCTGTTTCTACTCTCAATGCTGTGGGCAGATGCAGCTTAATGGTTTGAACAAAATCATGCCTCTTTTCTAATAACAGCATAAGCTGGAACAGAAATGCTTTAGAAGAAAAAGAATACTTCATATCAGAATTGTTGTTAACTTCAAACAACTCTCAGTATGCTGAGCACAGATATGAGTTGGAAGTGAGAGAGCAAAGCCCTGTGAGGTAGCAGGGACATTATGAATATCAGAGCAATCAAGGAAAGTAGTAAGTAATGATGAATGAGGGTATGCTCCCTTCTGCACCTGTACGAAGAAATAACTTACCATATAGCAACACAGACTTCACTATTCTTCTCACAAATAGAAGTGATGTTGCAGTTGCTCTTGCACTGATGCTGGTTTGAGCAGGTTGTTACTTTAATGTCACAAAATTTGCATAGGTTTGGCATTTGCAATCCATTTTCCTTAGTTCTGTCTACAGGTGACATAATTTCAGCTTAAGGAAAAAAAAAAAGAGAAAGAAACTCAATAATGGTAGTTTATCAGCTTGTGTTATTGCTCATTACGAAGATAACGTTTTCAGCAGTAGCAAACATTTCCTCACACCTTAAATTGGAAAATCTTTGATCTTTCACTGCCAATTTTCTTTACAACAAGGTAAGTGCCACAGCGTCAAGACCAGGTTAATCAAAGTGAATTTGAAAAGTGAAGTCAACTTCTATTGACTTCAGAGGGAGCAAAAGTTGCTTTGCATTTTGCAGAATCAAGCTTACTGTGAGTCCAGTTTGCACTGGAATAACTGCTCTGCAGCCACCCATTTGCATTATTCACAGGCAACATATCTGTCCCCTATGTACAGTATATTGCATCATGGTCTGTGTGCCAAAGTAACTGTGTATACCAGAGTGGGAATGCACATTAGATGGGTGGCATTATGACATAGATCATGATGAATTGTGCCAGTTTGTGTTAACTAACCTGAGGCATTACATAGGTGCTGTCCCTAATGTGATTACTGTTCACACAGAAAAACACAGAGCTGGAAGTTACTTTCAACTTAAGGTAGATGGTCTGCAAGAGGTTGTGGGTGAAAGTCAAGTTGGAAATGCAACAGGGGATCTGTGAAGCTCATGTAAACTGTTCCCGGAGTCTTCCTGAGCTAACTCAAGGGGGCTTGAACTCAAACTAACTTGCCTTGTAGGAGTATACTTTGACCCAACAGCTACATTTCTACTCCCAGGCATTGAAGAATCACTTGCTTACTGGTTCCGAATCTTAATACTCACCATCTACTTCAGTGTGGGGCAGGGAAGAGATATTTTTTGCCCCAGTGTATGAATTTCAGGAAATACATTTTTAGTTCAAAAATTTTCTGAAAAGCCAGCATGACTACAAGGAACAGAAAATGCCAACGTAAACTTTTTTCTAAAGCTAAAATGAATATGCAACTATCTGAAGTGGAGCAGGTTATCTACAACAGTTTCAGTCTGACTCACTTTGTAATATACTTGGAAAAGTAGCTTGAACCACTTTAAGGAGATACCGCGCTTCACACAGTGAAGCCCTTCTCTTGTAGCCACCTGCGTGTTAAAACTATGTTCACATTGCTCTCTGTGGGAAAATATTGCTAGGCAATCAATAACAGGCAACAAGGGATTTGTAATTTCTCCCTCTCTCCTGCATTAGCTGAGAAATAAATTTTTTCCTTCTAGAACTTCTCTATTTACTACTATTAGAATGTTTTATTACAGAAATTAAATATATATGCTTTTTCTAGAAGGAAAATAAAAGGCCTCTTGCTAACATTTTCAATGGATTTCTGAGCCACTGTGAGGGACTGAGAGACAAGTCTTCCCTCTTTATCTAAAGCACAAATCCTTTTGATCACTAGCATGCTCTGGTACTGACCCTAGGTCTCTGATCTTACTGCCATTGTAATCAATGGCAAACTCCCAATGATTTCAGTGGTATAGAAGAAGCTCCCACACAGAGGGGAGGGTTGTGATGAGCTCACTGGGAGCACTTGGGTGGAGAATGCTGGCAATATGTTACAGGCTAGCTGAATTTTAAGCCCCAGGTAGATATTTCTTGTTCTTAATTATTTCCAAAAGCCATGCAGAAGAACAAAAGCTTCATTGAAGTAGGTGTGGGAGGAACTCAAAAGTAGTGTCCTATAAAATACATGTTAATATAATCATCATTATGGCAAATTGCTCCTCTCTTCTGGATGGTACCTTTCATTTACCACATGCTGAAGAGAAACTAATAGCTGTGGTGATATATCTAGATTCCAGTAATGATCAAAACAACCTGATAATGAGGGACTGTCCCCCTACCCAGTAAGAGGCACTTTCTCGCCCTAAAAGCCTGGATGAACAATATAGACAAATATTAAGGGAGAGATGAAGTGACTCACCCAACTTCACAGAGGAAACCTGTGGCAGGGTGCCAAGCAGCTCACAACTGAGCACAGGGGAAAGACATCTGTTGCTCAAACTGCAAAGACTCTAGCTACATCTAGACTGCTTTCAGCTCTGAGCTCGTGCAGCTCCGTGTTTCACTGGGCAGCTGTGTGGCAATGGATGACTCTGCCACAGGCACGACTCAAGCCTCTCTAGTGCCTGCAGCACTGGAGACAAAAGACACAGGAAGGTGGGTCCTTAGGTAAACTAGTTCAAGCACAGTATGTTTGTCGAGAGGCAGGGCTCGTTCCTGTTCCATCCCCTGCCATGCTGGGTACTGCCAAGACTCACCCACTGGAATAAATGGATGAAAATATGTTTGGACCCCTTCCAAGGAGGGATCTCCAAACTATCTGGAAGCAGCAATCCACTGCAAGGTCACAAACCTTATGTTTCTATGTTACAGTGGTACGCCTTTATTTAATTACTAGCAAAAGGCTGGGTAGTTAGGGCCAACTAACTTCTGAACAGGTTAAATTAATGTCAAAAATCTAACGGGGTTTTAGGACTCCCAGAACCGACTACCTTTGAATTTTCTCCCCAGAATCCTTGTAATAAGGGTTGACAGTGTAGTGCCTCTCTGCTCATGCCACTGGTAGTTCAAAGTACTGGATAAATTGTCCAGGTGGACAAACTTTCTTCCGCATTCCAGCATCCGATTTAAAGTGAGACTGCAGTTTACTTCCCCTGATACTGTCACATTACTTTAGCAGGTATTGGAGTGTTGTTCATTAATACAGCTTGGCCTTGCCCATTGTGATAAACTGTCTAGTTCTAAACTAAAGGCACATTTGATTTTCTCCTATCAGGCTGATGCTGAAATTCCGCTATCAGACTGCTGCTGAAATCAACCTCTGCAAAGAGCCCAAGATGAAATCTGGAGTTGGATGTGAACCTCAATATCACTCTTCTGATCACAGTCTGCTACTAAACTCTGAGGAATTTAAAATCCAGGAAAGGCTGGTCTGCTTCCAAGTCACATGAACTCAGACCTATCTCTGAGACACAAAATCCTGCCTGGAGAATTCAAGTTTGTAGGGTTCTTCCCCAGGGAAGTGTATTCACTCATTCCCTGAGGGGCCCACAAGCCACAAGTGGTTCACTACCAGTAACATTGCTCCTCTTTTTGTAGTCGCTTGAATGTCCACCTCTAAAGATGCTTGACTATCCTACTGCACGCTTCATAGCCCATGAGCCAACTCCTCAAGGTTTTCTCCTGTTCAGACAACCAGTCACTTGAACACTGCACAGAAGCAACCTTTCATTTTGCATGAAAAAAAACCCAAAAGAGGATATAACAGGAAAGTCAGTGGAGAAAACACAGATTTGCACATCTAAAGGAAGCCATCCTAAAATGTGTGCCCGTCTCCTACAATTTGAGTTTTGCCTTCTACTCTCTAATGTTAGTTTTCTTATTTTGACTTCTACAGGAAGCCTAATTCTAGCTTTCCTTGCTTCTTTGTCCATGGAGAAGGTCCCAAATAAAAGGCTGTGGTTCCTTGGCTATGAAGCTTTCAACCAACCAGTTCAGCACAGATCAGTCACTGCGGTTAAAATGCATGGAACATGCAAGCCAACACGTGGGCTAGGTATTCTGGAAGAGACACCAGAGCAGCCACATAAGAAATACAAATGCTCCATCCCTGGCGGTGTTCAAGGCCAGGTTGGACAGAGCCTTAGGTGACATGGTTTAGTGTGAGGTGTCCCCTGTCCATGGCAGGGGGGTTGGAACTATATGATCTTAAGGTCCTTTCCAACCCTAACTATTCTATGATTCTACGATAAACTCCATGGATTCTAGTGAAGCCAGGCTTGCAGGACAAGGCTTTTACTCTACGGTTCATGTCTTCTTTATGATTTAGCAGGATCTTATAAACAGTACGCCTCACCCAAAGTTTACTGAAAGTCTTGAAGTTGTTTGCTTTGTTTCTGTTGTTTGTAGATTTTAATTGAGGCCTCAGTCTATAGTTTGCATTCCTCTTATTTTTCAGTATCACTAGAGAACTCTCAAAAGCCAACAATATTTAAATAAAGCCCAAAACAATGTGCTGTCTTTTGGGGAATATCTACACTGGAAAACTTTGTGTATGTCTTAGGATGCATTTCAGGAACAGCAGTCAATTTCTCTTACTCCTATCCTGTAAAGAATACTGTTACTGCATTTCTATTCTCTCATCCAGTGCCTCTGGCACATGTATACATATAAAACAGCATTGCTGAACAGATAGATCTCATCCCTTAAAATAAAAATTGCTGAGGGAGACATTGGGATGGGAACTCAATTATTCAGCTGCTGTAAAGTAATTCCACCTGGTGAGAGAGACTTGAATTTAAGACTTCACTACATCATGGAAATCTGCAAGACAGCGGATGCCTCTATCAGAAAGCCTTGAAGAAGATGATTGTCCTTGTTCTGTCAAAGAGCACAGCTCCACAGTATTGTATCTCAGTGATTGTAAAGCACAGTAGCAGCTGTGAAGAACATCCAAGCTGTATTACCTTCTTATCCAACATAAAGACACCAGATTTTGCCAGGAACAATATTAAACACAGTATTTTTTCTATTTTGCCTACTGCCCCCAGTACACAATCTATAAACTTAGAATTTTGATAGTAATGGGGACACTGCCAGCACCATGAAAGTGGAGAGGTGATGATGCAAAAGCACATTCTTTGTCTTACAAATATTGATGAATTAATTGCAGGAGGGAAGAAGTCAAGAAAAATGTGTGATCCAAGTATCCCTTTTAACACTGGATGTATCCTAATTGTTATTCTTAATTATACTGATTATCTTCAGTGTAGTAATACAAGGAAGAAGAGATAGAACCATAATCAACCCCAAAGATTAAAAAAATCATGAGTTAAAAATCATAAGACTAGCCACAGAGATCACGGAAATAAAGGAAGGGAAAAAACCCAACCCAACCAACCAACCAAAACGCTCAACCAAAACTGGGTCTTCCTTTATTTGCTACTGCCACCTGGACTCTTAGAGTGCATTGGAGTCATGTTTTGAAACTTTGGCTGTAAGCAGAAAGGTTGGAATTACTGTCTGATTTGCAAAATGGAAAAGACAAAAAGAAAATAAATCCCTGGAATCCAGGAGCTTGATCTTTAAAAACAAAAAAAGACAGCTATCATACGACTCTTCATAAAATCACAGGAGTAGGCAACACTGTCGATCACCTAGCATCTCCCATGACAATGCCTCCAGGGTTAACTCTACGAAATTTGTATTTTTAATTGTTCAGTCAGAGCTTAATGCTATCCCTGAGATGAAACGGAGTATTATGCTCTGATACATACTCCATACTTACTATGTGAGTATGAACTCCCATAGTTTATACTGTCTTGGATGCTACTTCGGGCTGCAGTCCTTTATCTCAACTATGATTTACCCCAGTAGCATTACCATGGGCACAGGACTTTTGTGACTATTTCTATTAAGATTAGCAACAATGATTTTCAAGAGTGGTGAGATAGCCTCTGTAAAGCCAAATATGAGCTCTCCTTTGCATACAACTAAGATATATCAGAGGAGAACAGGTTCCATATATGTTTAGCTCACCAGATATCTAACTATCCCTTTGGCAGGACTCCAGAAAACCACATTCCTACAGATTCTTTTGCAGAATGTCTCTGACTCAGTCTGTATCATATATAATCACAGATCACTGATGTCTGCCCCTAGCAGCTTACTCTCTTTTTTGTCCCTAATAAGGTGTTTTACCTCTTAGATTTCTTTTTCATCTTCAGTCTTGTGGCCTAGCACAACAGCTGCCTTAGTCAATACTTAAAAACACAGCTTTAAGTGTACCAATTGCACTTTTGTTTGCAAAGTGGTTGGGACCTTTATATTGCTTTGGTGCTTGATCAAACCTCAGTGGGGCTCTGCAAAGTATGAAGACAAAAACAACTTCCTTTTTATGAACACATTCTTTCTGAAGTACTTGGAGAAGACGCATGTCATGGCTTCTCCCTATCATGTAATGGCTTTTGCCCATCATAGGAAAAAAATGCAAGTCACACCTATCAGATGGCAACAATACAATTATGAATGCAATGAGACATACAGACAGCCCTATAACACACTCTATCACAAAGCAGCCACTATGAGATGGGGGAAAGAACAATCCTACAGGCCTTTGAATGGTTTGTGTGGACTATGAGTTGCTCTTCAGCCATGACTGAGAAGTCTGCTAGGAAAAAAGAGGGCAGACTAGGTAAAGCCATTCCACCAAACTCGACCTAGCCAGAAGCAGTTTAGCTACCCTAGCTGAAGGAAGGCCAAAGCAGAAGAACTGGGTCGCAGTGAGAAGGCCACTGATGAACTGCATTGAAATGTGGGAAACCACTATTTCCCACCTACCAGCAAGCAAGGAGTGGGGTATGTGTGTGCAGAGGGAGAAGACAAAAGGAAAAGGAGCAGCAGTTTGAAAACTTTGTTGAACTTGTCTTTGCAGTGGAAGTGCCTGGCTTTTAACAGCAAGTGGAACTGGCAAAACTTTGCTTTAGGGATTGCTGCAGGCACTGACACAGAAACAGAATCACATCTGGCAGGAGCTGGGGGGAGGGACACAACCAGAGAAAATAAGGGAGGGAACAGCATATTAAGCTGGAGATCTTGAAGATAAAAATCATTCTTGTATTTAAAGCATTAAAATAACACTATTTTTATTCACTACTTCCAAAATGAGCTAGCATTGGCAGTTTTAATCACGGGCTGGGCTCTTCTCTCTGGTACAGGGCATGGCAGCGAACTGCCTTAAACACACCCAAGGAGGAAGCTTGATGCTGTGACTCCTGACTGACATTAGTGCAGGTGTAAGTACCAGCTCAGTACTTACAAGTGTGAACACATTCTGAAAACAGGGAATAAAAGTAACATTATTGTGATGCTTCAAATAATGAGACACATTTTTACCTGTGGATTTTTAACTTGCTGCTCTCTTCCACATTTTCTGGCCACTGCTTAGCACTCCATGGCAGGCAGAACAAAAGAATACTGTCTCCAGGCAAAAAGCCTGAAAAAAAAAATCTAAATGATGGCTTCCCATAGGGCACTCAAAGGGACTTTTCATCTTCTTCTGACTTTAACCCGCAGCCTCCCTAACACAGCCCAAAACCAGCACACAGCACTGGAGAAGAGTATGAGATATAACATGATGATCAATTTATTCAGCTATTACTACAGGGTCTATTTTTTTTCCTGCATAATACATTCAGTCTGGAATTTACTAGAAGCTGACTTTGCTGGTTAACTCCTTCTGTGACTTCAGATACTAAGCAAGTATTGACTACAGCAATGCTCATCTGGTTCACAAGATTAGGAAAAACAGCTTTCCTGTTTTGTTGGAGTAAGTATGATTCATGGTTCAGAACTGACATTTGCATAGCTAATTCTGTCCATTAAAAACCATGTTCTGCAAATTAACCACCTTTTCTATTCTTGCCTGCCCAGTGAAAGCTGCCATTACTTCACTTGAAACTGGGCTGAAAGAGTATAAACACTTCACCTTTGTACAAATATTATTTTTCCAACTTACGTGCTCTGAAAATAGGCAGCAGCCAGTCCAGCATTATACAGTTATTTGTGTGATACAGAAGGAAGCAAAGTTTTTTCATGACAGAAGAGTCTCTCTGGCAACCCTCTCCAACATTTAAAACATACACAATTAGGAACAATTCTGACTCAGAAAAACACAAATCTGCCTCCACTCTGAGCTACAGAGCTTTACCAGAACAAACCCATGCAGCTGAATCTTCTAAGTAGGTTGAATGGAGTTTCTGAACCCATCACACTTCTCCCTTCAGCTAGTTAAGAAAGCCTGTTTATAGAAACATGCTTCTCTCCACTCCTGCTCCCTCAACAGTCACACCACCAACAACAACCTACTTCAAAATATGATAAGGCTCTTCATTCTTCATAATAGCATTGGGTAAGGTGAATCATTTGTCCTGAAAGAGGCGCATATTCCCTCCAAAAGCTTAGTTTATATTTTTTCCCTTTATCTCTCTTACTACAATAAGAATGAGGAATGTCCACCTTCAAGAGTTGTTAAACCCTGTTTTCAAGGGCCTATTTATTAAACTACCAGTTTCCAACAGGGAAACTCAGGAGTCTACCCAATACAGGTGGAACAGTACTTTAGGGCATTTTCTAATATGGCCAAGCTAACTCTATTAGCTGTGAAGTACCCCCTGGAGACACATTCTGGCTTTTCAGTTTAGCTGCAAGGCTACTGAATGTGCTCACTGCCACATAGAAACTGAAAAATCCAAGAGCTCATTGAAAAATTAATTGTATTCTTCAGGTATCAGTGCTGCTTACCTAAAGGCATCCCTTTATTACTTACTAGCAGTCCAAAGTGTCTGTCTTGTGAGAGCTACTTAACACAAAGACAAATCTTGTCTCTTTTTTAAGAGCATCCTCATTGGACAGGCTACAGATAGGAAGAAGGCAGAGAAGTTTTGAAGGCTATGTGACAGAGGAAGCGCCTGCATCTCCTGCTAAACTTCTGGGCAGCAGAACACAATAGGATCTATAGTAGGGGCAAAGAGGCTAACTTCAAAAGTGTTACAAGCTTCCTGCTATACTGTATTCCCAAACCCTGCCATCCTTCCTATTGCGAATTGCAGTCATGGTACCTGGGATGGACAGAGTAGATGGGCCCATGGCTTACAGTTCCTCCTTCTCCCTTACAAAGATAACTGTCATGCTTACTCATCACTGTGACACCAGAGCGGGCAGCCACATGGCACGCTGTGCAGAGGGAGCCCAGCCCTCTGCACAACCACTGTGCACAGCCTCTGCACAGACCACTGCACAACCAAAGCCACACAGAAATCAAAAATAGCAACATACTTGCTTGGCCAAACACACAAATGATACTCCTGCAGTACTTGCATTTAGTATATGGCCTTGTGACGTTTAACTTTTTGAATGGCTTCAAGTAACTGTGTGCTGGCTTGGCATACACACACCACCACGTGAGTTTAACTGATTAAATTAAAGGGGTGTAGGGTTTTACAGTTCTGCATGTGGATCTTCAAATCCTTTTAAAGGTGATTTATCTCAGTGTAAGTTATATCAGGAACAAGTCTAGCCAGTGTCAGAATTGAGAATTACCCCACACAAAGTAGTTATGATTTACTCAAGTACTTCTAAGTCAACTATAAACTCAAAAGGTGTGAATCCTGTATGTGGAAAAAGCTTTCATGTTACATACTATATGCCTGCAGCATTTTCAGTAGGAACAAGGAAGGCTAGAGAGATGGCAGAAAAACACCTCTTCCAAGTGCAAAATGGTAATGATTTAAAGACCGATCTCTATGCTGGCAGCATGCAGCAACTCAGGTGGCAAAAAGCCAAATCGTTCTCCTGAAAGTACAGTTAACTCTTGCTACAGTTACACCCTTGCTAATGTATGTCCACTGGACTCTAGTGTATTCAAAAGAACAGATTAAGATAACTAAAATGTAAAGTAAACTGTGTAAATAATACCTAAAAGCAGCTGCTGTGCCTTATGAAGAGTTAATACAGATAAGCAGATGTTTATTAATACTGTTCATTAACTCAGGAGACTGGCAGGCACTTGCAAACCCTCTCTGGTCCCAGAGAACCACCTTCAGGAAAGATTATGAAGTATGTTAGTTTGGAGAAAGAATTTTGCTTGCTTTTTAAAGTACTGAAAGTGAAGCACAAACATGACTGACAAATCACAAAATCAGAAATACAAAGGTTCCCTTTGATACAAGTAGGCTGCTTGGCGAGTCAGAAAATGCACCTTTGAGGGTGGCACTACAGAGCCTCCTTCACACTCACATACCTTTTCAGACATCTTATTCTCAATGTTGCTCCTTTCTGATGCAAGGAAACACATATTTTGAAAATAACAATTGTCTGTCCCATGAAGAAGTCCTCAGAAACATTTTAAGAAAAATTACTGATTTGTTTCTTAAGAACTGTGAACACAAAAGATCTTCCTTTTACCTTCCCCCTCTAGTGAGACCATACAGAAAATACCTACACAAACAGCTTCAGCTTGCAAAAAAACCTCAGCAGTCCGTCTCCCCTGCTCTGATTATTTGTTCACATCCCTCATTGCACTTTCTCCTCCCTCACAGTGGAGCCAGACCACACCTTACCCCTCCTCCCTCCCCCTCCAATAGGCCAGTTTGACCCCGAACAGTTCTCCAGTCTAGACGACCATCTGACTGTGCAAACACAAAAAAGAATCTGGTATGAGGAGTGGGAACACACGGCTAGGGTAATGCAAAGCTGTGCATTTCCAGAGCAGCAGCACGGCTGTGGGTAGATAAAAAGTCTCTGAGGATCTGTGGCTGCAGTGACTTCTGAGGCAAGGTCAGGCTGCCCACAGCACCAGGGACATGTGGGACCTGCTGTCTGCTGCTGTCTCCAACCTGGGCGCAGTCTGCTTTCAAATGCCACTTGCTCCGAGACAGATGTCACAGCCCTTCTAGGAGAGGAAACAAGGGCTCTGCAGTTAGTCTTTTCTGCCAGGCATCATCACTGCAAGGGCAGATGGGACTTGCCTAGGACTCATCCATCCACACATGTTACAACACTTAGGGGAGTACTCCAAAGATTGATGTTTCTCCCCAGAAATATTTGCAGAGGCACCTCATGATGGGCCCATAGCTGTTTAAATCCACCATGAAAGTAGATGGCAAGTTATTTTGACTTTGAAGTGTAGAAAAAGTACTTTTGGTGTCTCAAGTCACTAACAACATTTATGGGAGTCATCCAAGATGACAGGTATTACTCTCTGTGACTGTTTCCCTCAGCAGTACACAGACCTAGCAGATGTCTCTGCTTCACGGGATGCTGAAAGAGTCAGAGCAGTCTTGTGCTTAGAATACACTCTTTTAAAAATAAAGGACTACATAAAAGGGACAGATGAAGAAGATACCTGTGAAGCACAGATACCCTGTATCTGAAGTGAAACATCTGATTTTGCTGCAGATCTGTATTGTGAACACAAAAATAAGATTTGGCCAGTCACCCCAATTCTGCTTTGTTTCAGGGGAAAAGTCTGACGAATATTTACCTGAAACTACCACTGATCTGGGAAAATGCTCTGTGAACCCAGACAAAAGTCTTGGCAGAGTTTCACCTTTTGCTGAACTGTAATTACCATCGCTGATTTCAAAGGGCCTGATTCTGACTGCACTTCCTTTTTTAAAAACTGGAAGTAATACCCTGTGGACCAAGGTACAAAACTTTAGTCAAAATAAACCAAGCCTAAATAATGGAGTTGGGATTTAAAAAAATGTATACTCAAAAGCAGTCTCAAAATGTAATACAGTAATCGGAATGGGCTGCATCTGCTCAAATACTGGTTTATGTGTTACATTCACAAGTAGGAAATACTTTATAATTATGATGCACAAGGGCACAAATAGCATAAGAAAGACAAAAGAGATTGTAGGCATAATGACATGGTCTAGAGTATATAAATTGTTGTCCTGCTGCTCAGCGTTTTATTTTTATCTAGGTACAGGAATTCAAACAAAAGTTCCTCATCTTTTTCCATGCACAACTCCATATTGTGCCTCTGTACTGGACCCTTCACAAGTGCACCTTTTGTGTCAACTGCTGGAGCAAGTTCAAGTTAGGGGGTGATTTATGCCTCTGACCTGGACCCGCACATTCTTTAAGCATGACCTCAGCAACCTATACAGCCAGCATTGGAAGTGACCGAGCAAAATGGCTTCAGCCACAGCTCTTAAGTCCACCTTAAGCAAGGATGTGCTCTGCTTGGGGAGCCTGTGTCTTGCACGAGAGATAACTGTATGTGCGTACACTGGCTGCTACAGAACCAAACCAGAATTTCCATGGTATTTTATAGCACACTAGTAAGTATGGGGAGAAGCTGTGTGCACACAAAGACTCACAGCTGCCCAATCAAAATAAGCATTTAAATGGATTAACCAGACAACTGTGCTTTCAAACTTGAAATCGTTACACAGTTACATGATTCAGAGGGATTTATAAATATTTGTTTTTCCAGATAAAAGGAGAGTATTAGCTGGATCTTTTGAAGTGTGCTCACTGCCACTACCCCTGCTTCCCTGCCATAAACAAACAATCAAGGAAACAAAATAAAAACAAGGATGTGTTTAGGGTGCAAAATTCATAGCCACAATGTAAGACTTGGGAGTTTTGGTTTAAACTTAATAGAAAAAGACAACTTACTAACGTAAGGAGCATAAAAGGTCTGATTTTTCTTAGATTTCTGAAGACCGCTGAACTTGAGGAATATTTGAGAGATCTGGAATTTAAGATAAGGCACGTCCTCTAACCAAAGGATGCTCCTCCTATGGTACTAGTTCACAATATAATCTACAGATTCTGGTAAAACAGAATGCTATGCAATGTCTTTCTCTAGATCTGAATATAACCCATCTTTCCTAGTCTACTTGAAAAAGTGTTTTCAAATAAGAACTCTCATTTAACAAGTCCACATCCTTAACACACACAGAGGTTTCTCTGTCAGTCACTGATGGGCAAACATGTTTATGCGGAAGCTCTGTTCAGAGCTCCTTTTTACTGTGAGAAGCCATTTTCCTCCAGGAAAATAATGTTTATGAACCATTCTATCCCCACACAGCAAGTTTTGAATGACAGATTTGGGAAAACAGTATGAAAAAGAAATTACTCTCTTTCATAATCCATCAGCTCAGCCAAAATAGTAAATCAGAGGAAAGTTAGACTCAAATGTAATCCCTTGGGAGTAGAATCACTTTGAATGGATTTAGGGAAAAATACACATCCTTCTCAAATTCTGTAGTTTGGATGGTTATATTTGTCTCTGTCAAGTTACATGCAAATAAGCAGAATAACAGAATTTAATACCCTGGGGATATGTTTTCTTGATAGTTGCATCTAACTTCCACAACCGCTAATGGGAATTATATACTGAGTATTGAGAAAAAGGCACATGTGTAAAAATACTCATTTCTAATGACATTCAAGGTTAGGAAAACTTGCTTTTGCTGATTTCTGTTGCAGAAATCCTACTGCTGAGGCATGCTGTTTGAAAATTATCAGATTTCTTGCTTAAGAAGTATCTCTATCAACAAAGCTGTACCTCCTTTATCTGTGAAAGCTAAATTTGCTAACATATCCCACCAATATTGGCTGTTTCTTTTAATGCATTTGCAAATGACTACCTCCAGTTACCTCTGAGACTATGAATCATTAGCTGGCAATAACATCCAGCTGAAAGAAGGGAAAGAGTAATCAGCACTTTCATTTCTATTTGAGGCTGAAATTTTACTAGACTTAAAGGAAAATAAAAAGCATGGGTGAAACCTGTCCGTTCTGAAATAAACAGGTGTTTCATCCTTAAACACACCCCTCGAAAGTTCATTGAAAGGTCCTTATCTTTGCCATAATTTCTAAATCATGAGTGAAGGATTCATTTACTATACTATGAAACCAAGTATTTTAAGGACATGTGTGTGTACATGCATGGGTGCATGGTACAGCAGGTAAGCCCCCACATTAAAAAAATTAGACATTAAAAAATCTGCATGTAAGAATGCAACAATTCTCACTCCATATGACAATATATTACTCACCGCTTGCAGTAGCCAGCCCCCAGCAGGGTTGCCATTGCAAAATAAAGTGACATTCGTACATTAGCTGCAGCTTAGTGGAGAGGAACTCACCAGTCTAAAATGTTTAGCCTACCTGCCTGAAGATGTATGAGATACAGCAGGCTTTTACATTTTGTTCAAGATGAGGCAGAACAAAATTGTAAGTGTGAAATGTACACATGGAGTTGGATTTCTAGGGGTTTCCCTTCCCAGTTACTCTAGTTATAGTCGGCATTTCTGTAAACCCACTATTTCAGTGCGCAAACTATATCTTAAATCATTCTCAAGACCATAATCTTTCACAAGCACTCTGACAGCATCTATACTTACAAGCTTGTTTAGAAGAAACATTGCAAAGAAAAAACTACTCTAAGCGTCTATGAAACAATTATGTCTATTGAAAGGATTGTTTCAGGGAGAAAGCTGAGAAGAGATAAGACAGAACACAAGATCAAGCACATGAAGCAGCAGCTCTGAAGCAAACTTTCCATTGCCTTTTAATTTTCACCTGAATTAAAATTCATTCAATTACTTCAACATTTTTTTCTAACAACTGAGAACTATGAAAAGCAAAATATGATGACATTTCATAAACTTTTAAATGTTGCAGTTCATTTCTGGCAACAGCATAAGATTCCTCATCCTGCTACCACAGGACAAAAGATATTTACTGTCACATGTATTAGTTAATAAGGATAAGATCTTCAGCAGATGCTAACCTGTGATTTCTGAGTGCTGCTATGTTGAATTATACTAGCTGATGTTTAACAGTTTAGAGTCACTGAATGTTTCTAGATATTGGTCATCGCACATCATCATCCTTCATCTGGAGGGCACTTATTCAACTGTAGAAATCATAATAGTCTGCAGGATGTCTAAGGGCTTCTATGAAATGCCTTGATCATTTTAATCAAATGCCAAGTGGATTAATAATAATGTAATGAAATACTGTTTCAACAACTGCCATTGAGGAGGTCATGCATAACATGGCCGTAGTAGCTGAACCACTCAGCATCCCTTTAAACATCAGGAGCCAGTCGCGTGCTTTGTTACGGTTTCTGGTGTAACTGTTCAGTGACATGGGCTGCTCATTCTCTAAAGCTGTCACTTAGGCATTTTTCACAAATACTACACTCATGTAGAAGACAGGATGTTTTAAAAAATATTCTCACAAAACACAACAATTCCACGCTTTCCAAACACAGTAATAGTTTACGTTATACCTGAGGAAAGTGCGCTGTAAAATAGAGACATTTTTTAATTCCTTGGATGCAAAATTTTAGAAGTCATGCATATTTGAAATATTCTTGCACAGGGTTACTTAGCAGAGTATCTTAACTGTTTGTTACTGCTGGAGATTCTAATCCTAATTCTGAGAGGAACATGAGTGATACCAGCCTGGTGGTGGTACCTGCTGCATCACAGGTTTGTAGATTACAGGACCTCTATGCCAGGAAAATCTGGGATGATATTCCCAGTCTGGCCTTCTGCAAGTGAAATCATTCCACTCAGCTACTTTTGCAAAGCCCTGACTTCTCTGGGTATATGTTTAACAAGCCAAACCTTGTCTTGATTTAGAAATCGGCATTGGGAAGGCTATCACATCCCTTAGCAGGTCTCTTAATAATGAAATTATCCTATTTGTTAAAAATTCACATCTTGTTTCTGGAGTGATTTAGTTCACCTACAGCTTTCATTTGCTGGAATAGATGCTTTTTCACCTTTTGTAATCTCATCCCCTGCAGAGCCTAAAATATCAAATTAGCACCGGTTAACACTTTATTCTCCATCAACTAACTGTGGTGAACTTCCACTTGAGCTGTCCTACCCACAGTTTAGCATTCTGGCAGAGCAGATTTAGCTAGGTTGCACTAACTTATGTTTGCCTTGAGGCAAACGCTCCCATTTACTGATGTTTATGTGATGTTTGGTATCTTCTTAAGGCATGGCAAACAGCACATCTGAGCAAATCTGTATCCAGCCAAGAAACAGCAGCTGTAGTTACTTTTCCTAATTCTTTTGTTCTTTGTGTGTTCAAAACCACAACAGCTATCATTTTCAAAAGGCAGGCAATCATTAACATTAAACTCTTATCTGCAAATCCTGAAAAGGCATAAAGTATGGTTCCCTAAACAAACAGTACCACCTCCTTCCTAACCCACTGCAGGCCTAAGGGCAGTCAAGTGGAAATTACTGCTCTGGTCAGTATCTACACCTCCGTTTTGAAAGCACAAAATGGAAACTTAAAATCCACCTTTTAAAGGGAAGATTGTATGGGTAATTTAAGTACTCATGCTAAGCAACAGCTTGGAAAAGCAGGTGTCAGTGTTTTCTATTTCTAAGTATGTGGTTACAATAGTGGTAAATGTGCCTTGTCATTAACTTTCATGGGTAAGATACTTCAAATAATTAGTGGTTTGCTTCTAGCATTTGCTACCCACTTTCACCCATGAGAAAGTCAATATGTTTCTGAACTCAAACCACCAGCAGGTATGTGCCTGACAATCATACTGTAAGTCACCAGAATGAAAAAGCCAATTTAGGGGAAGTGCAAGTTGGCTGAATGGCAAGTAATATATACGTAGACAACTGAAGGAAGAGTTAGGCCTTAAATGGTCAGATTGAGCAAGCTACCGAAGTTTCTTTGTGCCTTAACCATTCCCTGGCAGCTCCTAGCACACAGCCTTTTAACCTGAGAAAAATAGGGGCTAAAAAAATGCTAGCTGCATCTTATTGAACTTGGCAGGGCATTTAAGGCTGACAAGAATTTCTGGTTGTTCTGAAGGCTTTAATCCAGATTTTCTTTTGAGAAATAACAGCAGTTATGATTGTCTTTGAATCTCAGTTTCCCAGTCACAATAGACGAGTGTTGAAACAGTCTCTGTTCATTTCCCACAAGTTCTATAATTGTCTATAGAAACTGTAATTAACACACCAATGCATTAAATTTTTGCCACATGTTAAGCAGAACTAGTTGAAGCTGTGGAAATTCTAATACAAATAACTGCACTGAAGTTTAATGGTGGCATCAAAAAGACAATGGATGAAATAGTGGGAAGCTAAAGATCTGGGTTTGGGTCTCCAGAGACTAAGCCCAGGCTTCTCACTTCCTAACTCAATGTTTTAACCATAGGTCAAGATGCAAAAGCTGTTGTCAGTTACAAGTCACCAACAAGTCTTGCCTCCTCCTCCTCCCATGTGAAAGAATGTGCCTCTAACCCCTTCCGACACATATAGGAGGAGCTTCCATGCCTAACACAGGTACTTTGAAACCTTCCTTCTAGGGTCAAGTGCCTATTTTTTAAACAATTCAAAATCTACATGAGATATGCCTGAGTCCTCATTCTGAATCCCATGTTCCTGGATTTTGGTGATTTAATTTGACTATCTTCCTTTATATGCATTAAAGGCAGGAGACGTGCATATAGGAAGCTCTAGGCTTCTTGTTGCACTAATAGCACAGTATCAGTGTGGCCTCAGAGTGGGAACAGCAAAACCCCCCAGACAGGCAGAAACTTCAAGGCAAAAGTCTAAAAATGTGAGATGAAAGAAGTTTGTGAGAAAGGAGTTGATGGAGAAAGGAAAACAAAGATGAAGAAACACTTTTTTGGTTGTATTCTCTTTTCCAGAATAGTTCATCAATCTCTTCCTGCTGAATGTCTCCCTGTTTCAATTATCCAGATTCAAAGAGAGAGCAGATATGGCTTTAGTTACAACCAGACAATGTGGTATTTCTGTTTACATGCAAACATGAGCTATGCCAGTTTTGCAAGCCTGATGGCCTGGTACTGTCATACCAGATGAGAAGACTACAAATGCAATAAAAGGATCAGTTTCCCAGATTTTTGACTTCAGGCATTCCCTTGTGGTAAAGTTGGGCGAGGAAATGTAAGAACAGACTGAGAGGAAAAGGGGAAATTCAACAGCCCAGAAGCACATATTCCTGACCTAGTTACTTTGTGAAAGCTTCAACAAAGAGGCTTACGAAGTCATGACTATTACATGGACCTCTCTGATCTTTTCATGAGGATGAGAAACGGTTGTTTTCAGTTTAAAAAGGAAAAAAAAAATCTGTATGTAAAGTCTCTCTTTGTTGTGCTGTGAACTCCCTGGAGAGAGTATCAGTCACCCTGCAGGGGCTGGAATAATGAATGAATCCATCAGGGAACAGGCTTTCTTCTCCTCTGACATGCTTCAGGGGACCACCTGCACACATGTCAACCCTTTCTCTGTAGAGTGTTGCCTTGAAAGCCCTGCACAGATTCAGCCAGCAAGGATCCTTCCTCTCAGAGCCCACCTCTGATGGAGTTTAGATGCTCTCAGGCTGAGGAATGACATGACCATGGGCCTCCCAATTTCTGGGCAAAGGCTCCAGCCACTGTAGGAATAGAAGGCAATGCAACCGTGAAAATCGGTAATGGGGACCGTGGAGAGGTTGAAGGTATACAGCAGGGCAGCTGGCCAACTGCCACAGCACAGTCACTGTGCTGTGTGGTCACAGATCTCCTTGTATGCAGGAGACAAATCAGAAGGGTAATTGCTGCATGCTTGAGAGCAGAACCAGCCAAATGAAGGATCGACCACCACCTGCATATGACAGCTCTTCTCTTGAAATCTTCATGCATTCCTGATCACAAATTGACAAATTTGTGCTGTTCAGAACCTCATTAAATTCTTCGTATTAGTGAAACACACAAAGATTTACTTCCTGATTCCTGCACTCTTTCTGTGAGTTTCTCAAGAAGAATGGGACAACCTGGAGTCACTACCCAGTCATGTTACAGGAAAGCTTAAGATAGCTAGGGAGCTGAGGAGGCAGCATCCTGAGAGCAGGAAGCAACCGACTATCATGTGAACTCCAGAAGGGAGTCAGTACTGATCAGATGCTGAACTCCTGCATGTGATTTTATTGTCTTTCCATCTTATCACTACTGATAACATAAAGAAAAAGATACAGTCTTACTTCTCTCTATTTCTCCAATGCAGTGCATTTTAGGGTAAAAAGTTTTTTAAAAAAAGCCTATGTAATGTCTTGCTCAGGATAAAAGAGAAGTGCTACTCCATGTTAATTAGCAGCTTTATAGTGAGTTGAAGTAAAATAAACATGGTAGCTACAGACCTCCCTTTAGCAGTGGTCTGAAATTGCACTGTGGATACTGTCTAATGAAGGAATATTTTAAGAGACTAGACAGGTGGAGATAAAAAAACATGGAAGGGAAAAAGTGTAGTTACATCTACCATATTTCCCCAAGCATGCACTTTAATTGGCAGAAGTTATTTATGCTCCTCTGGAGCACTCTAAGTGCACAAGGTATGCTAAGACCTGATGTAACTATGACTTCAGATTTGCTCCAGCCATATAGCTTCCAAAGCATAAGGATGTTGGTCAGGACATCTAGGTAACTCTGAGAATCGGGCAGCAGTCAACACGGTAAGAAAGCGTGTTGATTTTGAGTGCTAAGACCTTTCTTACACTGTTGCTTAAGCCATGCTGTCCAAACCACTGCTGTTCTGAAGCTTTATATGGTGAGTTGTCAATAGCATCTGAGCTACTAATTAGACCTCACGGATCAGACCAGATCAGCATCTCAAGACACACAAGAATCCTGGACAGCTGCTTCTGCTTCCTTCTCTGGAAATAATCACAAGTGATAATCCATTACTAATCATCTGTAGTCTATTTCAAAGTTCACTCTTTTGTACAGCAACATTAAAAACGTGTTTATATTAGTTAGTGAGATGAAATCTACAAAATTACCACATTATCATCCAAAAGCCCCAGGCACCACCTAACCATGCCAACAGGTGATGTATATGCACGATGCGCTTACTCCTGCTCTGGGCTGCAGAATCCACAGCAGGATTAAAACCAGAGGGAGGTGGCTCACTTGCAATTCATGTCTAAAATATTTAGACCCAGGAGAACTACAGATTAACTCTTGGACAATCTAACTGAATCCCCTTTTCTTTCTAAGCTAATAGAATGAGTACCAGCTCACTTATGACTCTTCTGGGTGAAATGTTAAACAAAATTAAAAACCACATCCACATACTAAGGAGGAGTTTGCCCTTTAGTCCTCATTTCCCACCCTCCACTTTGCTTCCTTACTATTTACAACAACTTTAGCATCTTATCAGTGATGAGGGAGCTTCAGTTTCCATACAGACTGGGACATGTACACAAGTGTTTTTGAAGGAAAGGCCTGGTCTCAATGAGAAATCATTCTTCTTACTCATTTCTCTTTTCTTGGGATTACCTATCCCAAACCAATTCATCTCCATACTTCCAAATTCTTCTTCTGTGATTCTTCCTGGGGAAAATCCTAAAGGATACATTACAGAAGTGTGGAAACATCTTTCCCTCAACTGCCTGAAATCTCTCCTTCCTGTCATTCTGAGGAGTTAAAAATACTGCAGTCATATTACTCCTGCTCCAAGAAAGTGAACCGTATCACTTAGGCTTCTGTAAGACTGGTATCACAAAACCCCCCTCAAGGGAATTACAGCCTCATAACGTTCGCGAAGTCAAGCCATCAGATCAGATCAGATCATTCTGTGGCCAGATTCTCAGATGGTATAAATCAGGTCAGGCTCCTTGCCTTCAACCAAGTAAAGCTGATTTATGCCAGCTGACCATCTGGCCCTGCATGCATTCCACTTGCACAATGCTAGTTTTTAAAGAGGCCAATTGAAGTGCAGCAGGCACGTAAGAACACCTCTTGGGTCTTTACGTGGAAAATGTCCCTTTGAGGAGTAATACTGTGGAACCTTCCTGCTGCTCTCCAAGTATGTACTGTTCAGATTCACTTGCTTTTCTAACAGAAGGAAGCTTCTAAGCCCTGACAAAGCCATTGTAACCCTGGGTAAACATGATAAATTTTCTAATGTCTTCTGCATCGACTAGTTTTTTAACTGAGTTTAAACATTGAATTAAACGAAGCCCATGGGTATACCAATGCAATATTTTGGAGGAACTGACGAACTGCACAGAGGGCAGAGGCTATCTTTCAAAACTTGTATTAGTGGTGACTACAAACAAGCTGGAAAGAATGTGGTGTGACTTCCAAATGACTGGCTGAGCTTACAGCTCTGGCTGCTTGATACATCTTTCTTTTTTACCTTGAAACCTCAGATGTCTACTTACAGAGCAGGGCAACAGCTCTTTTGAGGCTGTCGGCTAAAGTACTTGTGGGCTTTGTAGAAACAGAAGGTATGTAGGAAATAGAAGACAGCTTTCTAATATCTTCAATTCCAGATTAGTTTCAAAGGCACAATATTAACCCTATGTGTCACTGTAGTCATGTCATCTGCTGGGTTGTAAACTGAAAGATGCTTTAAGTGTGAGGAAATAGACTTCTTTATCTGTTCCTAAAGTCCACTAGTGTTTGTCAAGTTTTTGCCAAAATACAACTCTGGGTGACTGGAGAACTGGAATCAGACTATCAGGACTGTTAATAATAAAAATTGTGGTTCCTTTGCATGACAGCAATTTCTGAATACAGCTTATTATTATGGTATGAAACAAAGATCAGAAGAAACCAGTCATTTAGGGCACTGTCATTCCCATTAAGCAAGGAGAAAATGAACACATGGCTACAGGTTGACCTAAAAATCACTATCAGTAAAATGCTTTTCCCGCCTTTTTAAGTGATGCAACATTTCATACATTTTCATATTCCCAACCAGAGTGAAACCAAAATTATTTGAAGTGGTGGGTGTGAGGATGTTTATACATGCACAACAGTGACAGCCCTCCAATACCCTGGGGAGAGTGGATAGGGGGAGCTCCAGATTCAAATGTGCATTCTACGAGTCAGACCAGGCACTTGTTCCTGCCTTTCTACCATCCTCCACCACTGATTATTCTAGTTATTGATTAATGATGATTTCTCTTTCTCTATCTTCCTACATCAGAAATTCCACTGTGGACTACAAAGGAAGGAAGAAAAAAAAAGTTTCCTGATGAAAGTTGAATGGAAACTGGTACATTTCCACAAATTGTTTCAGTTTTGACAAATCAGCATTTTCCCATGAAAAACAGTGTCAAAAACTCTCAACCAGCTCTAATTCTAACCAGATTAACTCAGGGATGAATGCCAGCAGGAAGTTCTTGCTAAATACCAGTTGTTTGAGTAAAGGAAAACTGTTTCTTCTTTAGACGATCTTCCCAGAGGTGAAAAGGCTTTAAACCCATGTGAAATTAAAAAAGGGGCAGGTAGTTCCAGCTGTAGCAACCACAATGGCATTCAGAGCAAAAGAAAGGCAAGGAAATGGCATATTTAAGCAAAAAAAAAAAATATGCACAAACATGGACAAATCAGCAACTAGTATTTCTCCTGCCACTGCCAATTTCATTGTTCCATAAAATCTGAAACAATTGCTAAACTTTGCAGCAATGCAAACAAACAGACATTAAACTCAGAAATCCATATGGGCTGCAGGGCAGACCCCTCTAATTTAAATTCCGCTTAAATCCCTAGAAGTTAATGGACACAAACGATTTGTGAATTAAGCAACCCCTGGTGAAATTTGTTAGTTCTAACTACTACTTTGGATGAGTTTTTCGTGACTGGATGGTGTCTGAAGTAATTCGTGCTCTATATGTATCTTACCCTAAACATCTGTACACTAACTAAATCTATGTTTTCAGGCATTAGGATATAAATGGTTGCACTCAACCAGTGCCGGTGCTGCTGCTCTGTCTTTATGCCAGAATGAAGACGTGCCATGAAAAATAAGTGTGGAAGATGGGTCACTGAGAACCCAATATTGCAAATATTAACTATTGCTTACAGTGGCATACAGATCAGTGGCATTTGCCACAACTACAATGCCCTGCCCCAGTATGTAAGCTCACTCTGCTGAAAAAGCAATCTATCTCCTGTACTAAGAGGCTTCTCCACTGTTTCTTAATACAACTCTTATCACTTCCACCTGCCAGTGAAGTTAAACTTCAAAAAGACTTATAAGTAGTCTGTCAAAACCAAGGCATATTTGTTCTGACTTATTTTGGTCTATTTTAACCTTCCAAAATAAGAGTTCATGAAAAAGCATGAATATTTTGTTGTAACCTTTTGTTTTATTCTTGATTGTAAGAGTTTAAAAAACAGTTCCCAATATCCTATGGGGAAAAAAAAAAAAAAAAAAAAAAGAGAGAAACAAAATCCCCTCTAGCCCCAAGAAAATTTAAGGCTAAAGACCTATTAAGTAAACCAAAATCTCAGTGCTAAATCTCTTCAGCAGAATTTAAGGACTCAGCCAACTTTCTATTTCATAACAGGACTGGCTCTCACTACTCCATGCTGGAAATCTCTTGTACTCTCCAACATCTGCACAAACTAGTTGATACCTTAGTTAATTTTAACAGTTTGCAATGCATTGGTAATACAAACTAGCTGATGTCCCTAGGATGTGCCTACCTGGTAATTTCCCCTGAGTCAAAGAGCACCTATGTGGCAAAGGAGACACTGCACCACTGGTCTCTCACATGCCTCAGGACATCTATTTGTTCCTCTGCTCACCAGGTACCAGGGGCACTGTGGGGACCACGAGCAGACCAGAACTGTAACAACTCACCTCCCAGGACCATGGGGCCACAAAGATGGCTGGAAGCCCTTTCACTGTGACATCAACGCTCAATTGTAGCTGTGCCAGCCAGTGTGGAGGCTGCATGGATCACTTTCAGGTCAAGCACTAGTGATAATATTTCATACCTAGCTGATACAAATCCACCCTGTTATGTAGTACCCAAGAAAGTAACAAATGGTCCCAACCAGTTGTTTTTGCTCATTCTTACTATACCATAAAGTGAGGCAGAGGTCTTCTGAGGTTAGAGGAGTTACAGCAATACAAAGTGAATGCTAGCAAAATGCTATACCACAGACATACCTTACTGAGACAAAAAAGTTCCTATGCCATAAATGCAAAAATGTAAGTTTAAAAATATCCTGCAAAGGAAACATAACCATAGTAAACTCCAACAACTGGTGCTACAGTGATACTATGCACTTTTTTCTCCCCTCAAAAGACAAACCCCCATCCCTCAAAACCAAACCATGGAGAATTCTCCTTCTGCTAAGAGCCTGACACCATCTTTTCTCCTAAGTTCAGAAGTTACCTTGTCACAATGACAACTTTTATCAGTCACCATTATAGCACACTACGTCTTTGAAACTGTCATCCCAGAAAGAAGTACTTAATTTTAAAGCAATGCTTTTGGCTAAATGTAGGTCATATAATAGTATTTATAAAATATAAGTGAAAAAATATTATGAATATGAAAAAATCTGAATTACTCCATTGCGCTTTTTTGAAATTACTTTTGAAACTGCTTCAGGAAATTTATATGCTATAACTCTGTGTAACTTTACTGATGCTAATGGAACTATATTCATTTGCAGCAGCTTAAGATCTGGCTTATCATTTTTTAATAGAAACCATTCCTACATGTAATTCACCAGCTGAATGTTAATGCCAAGGAGCTCAAAATAGCAATTAAATAAAAATGATTTTCAAAGTTTCAGGTATAAAAGACTTGGAATTCAAGGATACCCTATAAATAGAAGAAATGCAGTAATATCTCTGTTCTATTCCTACTTCCCTCCTGAAATAATTAGAAATTTGCCAGTTTTGATGGGGGCAGGAATTTTGGATTCAATCGTGTTACAAACATGTTCCACCATGTTACGAGGATGTTTGTTCCCCTACGTCCCTCATGCAAATATCTGAAGCTCTAAATTTTGATTTTGTTACTACAAAATTGACTATGATATGGCTTTTAGAAAATAAGGAGACAATAATGCAAATAGAGTTTGGCTGAAAGGAGAAATTAAGCTCTTGGTGTTCAGAAATGAACAATTATTACACAGATCATTCCAAGGAACAAACTTCTGGTTTTAATAACCCACATATTCACTTGGACACAACAGCGTCAATTTCTTAGGTGGACAACTGCTAGTTTGCATGCCATTGATTGATTAATCACTCAATACAGCATTCATAATTATTCCAGAAAAATCACACCTTGTCCCTTTACTCCATGGAAAAAAAAAATGAATTACTTGTGTGTAGTAAAAGATATGAAAACACGTTTTTCAAAGTAGATTGTTCCTATTGGACCTGCTCGTGAGTTTGTGGGTTTGTCCAGAATCTTTATGGGAATGTGCCATGTCTAATATTTTGCTATGAAGAATGCTAAAATGAAATTTTATCTAGGCTTTTATTAACCTCTTCACCAACAAAAGCCAGCTGGTTAGTAGGCATACCTGGGAACTGAGACTGGTATCTCTACTGCTTCCTTCTCATTGAACTGATGAGCTGTTGATTGTTACAAAGTATCTCTTTTTGTTTTGTTTTCCCCAAAATATTTGGCAGCTCTAGTTTTTATTTCAAAGCCAAATAACAACCAATACCAAAACCTCACGCTTTCTGCCCCTACAGAACTGTTGTTTTCTGACCAACTCTTCTTGTTATACATGCAACAGAATCCTACCATGATTATTAAAACAACTTTAGGAGCTATAGGTTATCTGACAACAGGTCTACCCAGTTTTATCCTAGGGTGTAGATGAAGATCAGCATGAAAAATGCTGAATTGTAAGCAATTCATGTAGTTTTTCCTCACTGGACTTATAACAAGAATGAAGACCAAACTCTTAAACTATGTCCATTTTTAAAATCTACCTGTAGTTTGAGACTGTCTATACTAGTTGAGTGAAAAAAGAGCATAATAACAAATAACACCAGATTAACAAAAATGGAGCTTTTTCATTTAAAGCTTTTTGTGATGGGAATCTGCAAAAAATTTAGACTAGGATCAAAATAAAAGCCATCACTACTTGAGTATAATAGGAAATAATAAAAATAGGTATCGAAATCAACAAGAAGCTGCATACCTCAAATTTAACATAATACTATTTTTAGACTACAGTGTCTTATTCTCAAACTGTTCTTTTTTACCTGTCCTATGCTTCCATGAGTAACTTTGCAGGTATGTAAAATCTGTTGACTTTGACAGGATCATGAATGAAACATGAAGTTATTCATACTGTATAGACATATTGGCAGTAGCTATACACAAGCTATCCATTTTATACTGTTATGTTCTAGCAGCAATTTTGAGATCATTATTGACCACGAACAAGGAAGAATCGGAGGGCACAGTGAAAAGTTTGTAGAAGCGCAGGTGTCTACACATCTTACCTGAAGATGAAAACTAGGCATGTGATGTCACAAGACATCGCAAAAATATCCTTAATTCTTCAAAATTATTGCAGATGTAGTTTTGCTGCAATCTGATGTTCTCTTTTTAGGTTCACCAGTTGTGCTGCAACACGATTTAGGGCCTAACATCGCAGTTACAGATGTTAGTTCACACATGTGGGTTAGTACTGGTAGGATGGAGACTGAAAACTCCTCAGGGCAGGGACCTTATTTTTGAAGCAGCACTTTAAACTCTTGGTACCTTCCAGATTATCCTATGAAGAATACCACAAGACAGCCTCAAAAACATATTTAAAGAAGTCTTGGTAAAAATAGAATACGGGATGTGAAGTGTCATTAAAAGTGAATCAAGCAACACGAACACCAAGAGCTACACAAATGAATGCTACTTTCAGTCCAGCTGCTCACAATCACGGCTTAATTCCACTGTAGGCAGAAACTCCCATGTAAAACAACTTTTTGGTGAGCAACTGCTGACCTGCACAGCAGCCAGCTCTGTGGCCTCGGCTCAAGCCATGGTGCCTCGGGTACCACCTTCTTGCCTTGCTCCCTGTGGGCGTGCAGGCAGAGCTGGTCCCCATCCCAGAGGGCATCGCAAAAGCTGTGCTGGGGGCTGGATCCTGCACCCGGAGCACGCACCGGAGCGGGCGGGAAGCACTGTCCGAGGCCGGCCGGTTCCCCACGGCCCATCGCCCTCCGTCACATGGTGCGGCCAGCACCAGGTGCGGAGACGCAGCTGCAGGGCCGGGCAGCCGCTACCCCGGGGGCAGCAGCCAGCTTCCGAGTTGCCCCCTCCGGGCTCCTCCGGCCGGACCAGACCCTGCTGCATTTCCTGTCTAATCCTCTGTGCTCTCCCCGCTGTTCCCTCCACGGACGGACCCTCGGGTTCCCAGTCTTTCTTCCCCTTACTTTTCCAGCGGGGCTATAAACAAACACGCTCAACACTCCCAAAGCGTTTCCAGCCTCAAAACTTTCTTAGCAACCGCGTCTCCCCCCTGCTCCGCTGCGGACGCCTGCCTTCTGCCTCCGGCCCCACTCCTACCTCCGGCCCCAGCAACTGTCAAGCTGGAGCGCCGGTCCGGCGCGCACGTACCCCGAAGCAGAGCGGGGACCGAGCAGCCCATGAGGACCCAGAGGGAAAGGCGCAGAAGCAGCCGCCGCAGGCTCCTCGGCAGACAGGGAGTCACGCTTATCAGATCACGAGATTTTTTTGCAATAATACAGTTGGGGTTCTTTTTATTTGCT
>JANHGB010040239.1:0-16753 GCA_026283785.1 Coracopsis vasa | reverse complement strand
AATATGAGTGTCCTTGTCATCATTTCAGTAAGCAGAGATCAAACTGGAACAAGGAAAACATAACTTACATATTCATAATTGCATACATTGTGTCAGAAGAAAGTCTTTTGTTATACACTATCCATTGGTATGTTTAGTTAATAGTTCATGGGCACCATGAAGATGTCAGCTGCTCCTTACTGATGTATTTTATTTTACTTTGCATAAGCCTACATATTCTTTCAGACAGGAGTATTAGTGTAAGCTCTTTTTGAGTGTTAGAGACATGGGTTCAATGCCTAAAAGAAATGATGGTAGTATCATATATCTGTAGAAGGAAGAAATCGTTGAAATATTCCATTCACCTATGCAGATAAACTGACTAGAGAGTCAGTCCTCAAAACACTGATCCAACTTTACCGTATAGTCTATAAGTCTACAAGCATCTGCCTACAAAAAAAACCCAAAACAACAACAGAAGGGCAGAAGAGAGAAAGTTAATGAGTATGAGAAGAGATCTGGAGGTATTTGAAAAGACGAAGCACCTATAAAGAGTTACTGTACTGAAAGTAAGGCGGTTTTGTAACAGTATAGAGAAAGGAGATAGATGCAGTAGGGAAAGCTAATGTAAACTTTAATGAAAACTGATGTGTTTTCCATGAACAGCTTTAAGGTTTGGGGAGGGAAAAGCCATATAATGAAGAAAAACCAAACAAACAAGGCTCTGTGATCAGTGGTAGTATAGTCCACAGATGCAGCCATCTGAAGATGAAGAAAATGAGGTGTGATGCACTATTGCTTTGGTCCAATTTTTGGCGAGATCTTTGTTACCAATGACTGTGCTACATGAATGTCTGAAGGTCTTGGCTCTAATCAGCTCCTTCCTGCCCTGGGCATAGTGATAAAGATGTTCTGAAGTGCTTAGTCTAAGTACAGCAAAGCTAAACCTGCCTTCAGTTGGGGTAGTTGCAGTGGTGAATCAGGCCAATGCCTGAGAAGAGTTAACAGCCTCAGGGCAGACAAAATGTCAGGGGTGGAACAAAAACCCCTCCTGATAACTAATGAAAGCAAAGCCTGCAACTTGGTTTCCCCTTTTTCAGTAGGGTGTGGTTTATCAAAATTGCCACCGTTTGCTTGCAGAGGTGTTGAGCCCCAACCACACTGCAGGACATCCAGACAACCAGGTTACACAGAGCATGGCATCATCTGTGCAACAGGCAATGTGCTGTAGTTCTGGGGGCAAAAACCATCCAATCCAAGAGGCAGCATGAAAAAGTACTACTGAAAAACATAGGGGCTCTTCCAGACCTCTGTGTGAGCCAAATGCAAATGCACTTGTAGGAAACAAGAGGTGAGTCAAAACCAGAGCAGCAGAGCCCCGTCATGGGTTTGTCCTCGGAAAGCTCTGAATTTCAGGTAACGGTGCTTCCTTCCCCACCAAACGCAACCTCTTGCCGAAGGGAACTGTAATTTTTATGAATGCCTTGAATTGCAGCCAGGTAATTACCTTCAGGACATTTTCATTTTGCTAAATGTTAATCTATAGAAAGTGTGTGTGTGTAAGCTACAGATTTAATAGTGTCATAAACAACCGTCTCGATTTAGAAGCCTTTAAAGGAATGATGTTCCTAGGTTCAGGGAAATACTCCATTTCTGTAAATGGAATCCTAGGAGGATACTTTACCTTTGGATATACACCGTGTCCGTGTACAAAACTCAGCGTCTTGTGCTCTGTTCCTGAGCTACCCAAAATCATCTTTGAGTTGCATTGGCCTATTGTAACAGTGCTGAGTGTCAGTTCATTGCTTGTCACTTTTCATGAATAGAAGCTCAACATCTCTGCTGAAGAGCCTGTTTCCTCAAGCTTTCAGATTTATACTTTATTTTTTTCACTTCTGTTAATTTATTTCCTGCCTTCCATTAAAATGGCATTTACAGGTCAAAGAACACTGAAATTATTTCATTTGCAAAAAACCCATAACCCTCAAAACAAGAGCAAACCCCTCTCTGTCTTTGTTGATGTGCACTTTGCCAAAGGTTTACATTTTCCACATCTGTTGACTTCCCATTGTAGTTTTTGTCTTGCATGTAAAATTGATGCAGCAAGATAAACATTCTTCCAACCCTGGAGTAGGGGAGTTTAATAATAGCTCAGATTTATTTTTCCCAAAGTATACTGAAGCAGCCTATATTTTTTATGATGTCACAACTAGTGGAGAGTTTGACATTATCGCATTAACTGGTAATGTATAAATGCAACACTAATGTACTAGAATTAAAACATTGTATAATGACCTTCCCTTGGTTCAGCCATTAAAAATACATTAATACTCTTTCTTGTAAATTGGGCCTGACACAATTTATTCCTCAGTATCTGGGTTGTGGTTTTTTATGTGGGTATCTGTGTTTATTTTCTGGAAAATTATTCCGAGTTTGTCTTTTGCAAAGTAAAAGCTGTCAACATCTCATGTGCACTTGTATAGCTCTTGTTTTGCTTAGAATAGTAGCCAGAAGAAGGAAACTCAGTCTCCCTCCTTCTAGCTTGTATACAAGTCCTTGTGTTGGCTCGCTTTCTCCAGCGTTGTGTGGCTCAACATACCCCTTTGTAAAATTAGAATATTACCCATCTCACGTGCAAATTGAGACTTAATTAACAGATGTTTGTAACTGCTTTCACATCCTCCTAAGATTCACACTAAGTGAGTGCAAAGCAGTTGTTGCTGGGAGATGAGAACAACAATGGAACAAAGGCTTTACTGGAGATGGGGACAGGTTTACGTAGGGGGTTTGAAGCTATTTTTCTTTATCACATACTTTGGTACCTTTTTAGAACTGCCTGTTTTGAAGTAGTTGGGGCACAAGATGGCAAAAGATGTATCCTATATAATAGGTCTGCTTCCTGCATCTCCCTTCTACATCCCGCATGCATTAAGGTTTTAAAGCTTTAAAAAGCAAGCTTGGAGTTGAACAAAAAGGCTGCTAGAACAGCAATGGGCATGTCGGAGCACACTTGAAGATAACAGCTGTCAGGACACAGGAGATGAAAATGCAACCAAGTATAAAGGCTACAGGAGAACTTGGCCTTGGGCATTTTGCTTTCACTTCAGTGGTTTTAACCCTTTGCACACCATTTTTAAAGTTGGGGGAGCACAAAAGAGGAGAAAAGCCTTTGTGAGTTGTTTCTGAAAGTTGAAAATACACAAGTGACTAGTAAATAGCGGCTGGGTCACCATTATAAAGTACAGCAGTGCTGCATTTAGACACCTTTGGTTTTATCTGATGGTGAGCAATGTGTTTCCTTATACAGGAACTACTGCCAGCCCACTTCTAATCAGTTGCAATTTTCGTTTCGTGTCTATATTAAAATAGTTTGGCTTGAACAGGAAGTGAAAAGAAATGTCTGATCAAAAACATTTCTATAAAGCAATATCTCTCTTGCTTTAGTTTCATCAAGCATCTCCAGTCTGATATCCTTCATTTTACCTAAGTATTACCAAGGCTTGTAACTCTAATGTATTTTTCATCAACCCCCTGATTGCAAAGTTACAGGAACAGTTCATGAACCATATGGGGAAGTCTCCCCAAAGACTTTACTCTTTAAAATATGTAAGTGCAAGTATGACTCAGGAGACTGGCGATGAAGAATGGAAACTTTCAGTTCAGTTGTTGTTTCGAGTCCACCTTGATTTGGGAGCAGCAACCAAAAATACTCCTTCCTGATGACCGTTCAGGGGCCTGTGTGAAAAGAGTTGGTGGTATCAGTTACTGCAAGTAAGCAGACACATATTTGGAACATGCCTCAGCAGAGACCAATATACCTCCCAGCCAAGCCACGTAAGCAGGACAGCACTTGATTTGTAGCTAAAATCTGGTCTGTGACCCAACAACACCTCTCTGCACCGAGCCTGTTGCTCCTGCGCTTTCCATCTGTATTAAACCCAGTTAAACTGAGAACAGCTATATACGAGCTTCTGCTAGCATCTCTTTCCATGCTTGTTGTCTGAAACAAAGCCTAATAATTATCACAACCCCTTCCTTGATATTTTCTTTTGACTCGCCCGATATTCTACAGCCTTGATATCTAGAGCATAAATGCCAAGGCTGAAACGTGCATTCCATTAGAAGATGACTCTTGACTGACCTACATAACAGTTCATTCATGAGATAATGTGACCTGGAGTCATGGAGATAGAAGTCAGTTGATTGAGCTGGGTTGGCTGTGTACACTGCAAACTCTCCAGTGATTGAGGAATCAACCTCAATCTAAAATTAGACATGTGCTGTACATTACTGAGAGCCTTTCAGACCCGGCTCCTTTTCGGTAATATTTCTTTTATGAGATGGGCGTATAATTTGTCACATTGTAAGTCTTTAATGATTAACTGTATTAGCATGAAGTGCTTAGGTATCAAATAAAACGAACAATTAAGTGATTTATATTTCAGGTCTGCTCTCAGTTCAGGGCTTAGGTAGCCAGTCTCCCATGAAGTGGCGAGAGCGCGCGCGGTATTTACCACTTCCTTCTGACAGCTACAAAATGGTGCTTTTGGAAGATGAAGCTGCTTGTGCGTGTAAATCCCAACTGACTATTAACTGTGCTGCAAGTTAATATGTGTGTTTGTATTAAGGGTTATTGTGTGTTGGTAGCGAACCGCAGGATATTTTTCCTAGCTTTTGCCTACGAGATTTGTGAACCCTCAGCTGCCAGGGGAAATAAGAAGTTAACCAGTGAGTACATGGCTAAAGCGTAACGATGAAGCGACACTTTCTGTAGTACTAAGCCACAGAGGAAGCTCAGATAAGGGTTGTAGGTCAGAAAGAAACCTTCAGGAGCATGCTTGCGAAGTGAGGCGGTTCAAGAGAGGCGGTAGCTGTCACTTCCAGATCTAGAGGACTGTGAGGTATTTCAATGATTTTCTTATCCTTTCTTGTCTTAAAGATTCGTTAACAGAATAATGTGAAATTATCTCGTGTCTTTTAGGGTGCAAGTTCCTCTTTTTCTTTACTTTTCCCCTCTGTAAGGGTGGTAGGAGAAGTCGCAGCGAGCCCTTGGTTCCTCTCGCATGAAGCCGCTTAGGCACTGACTGGTGCATGTTGTGATGAAGAAGGGGGGACATTTTATGCAGAGAGGCTGATCTTCACAACACAGGGCACAGCACTACGGATTTTAAGGTCTTCTCTGTTAGTAATGCCTCTTGTGTTTTTTGCATGTGCATTTAAAAAGCAGGTTGCATGCTACTTCCTTCTCTGCCTCTTCAATGTGCTTGTTTGGTGTTTAACTCCGTGCTGGCACAGTTATGATCCTCACTAAGGGAGGATAAAGATGAATCAGAGAGCACAGGAGCTGGCTGTCAACTGTCCGATAGGAGGGCTGGAGAGCGTCCTTTGACACTTTGGGGGAGGTTTTGTGCTTTATGTTGTATAACAACTAATAAGGAAGTGACTACGTGGACAGGAGTAAAAAGGCGTTTAATTTAATCTTTCACTTTGCAGTGCTTTCATATGATCCATTGCTTTTACCCTGCGTCCACATGGGTTGGCTTTGAGTGAAGGAATTGTTGGGTAGGCTGGCAGAGGGGAGCAGGAGAGAAACTTACCTTTTTGCAGGAGTTTTTGGGTTTAGGTAGATCACTCTGGCTGCGAGCTGAGGCTGAAATTGCACAGGGCCCAATTAGTGCCTGGTACCTTTCTATTTGCTCTTGATTAGTTGCAGAGTCAGAGGTTTAATTAAGCAGAAATGGGGATGTAGTGTTAATGTTCATTATAACTAAAGTCGACACAGCTGTTTACCTTGCCGAAGCCTTGTGTATTAATGTCCATAAATCTCCCCCCCGAGGAGCGCTCGGAGGAGCCATCCCCTGTAACACACGCCTTCCTGGATATTGTGTTATATCATTTTACATACTCGTTTTCGCAACATTTCCTAATCATATTAATTAACACATTAGGGTATAATTCTCATTGTCTACAGAAATTACTTCAATTAAAACTATTAACATATTATCATGATTGTTATATTATTACCACTCGCTTTGTTACTACTCAAAAACTACTCCAGCAAACACAAATGTTCGAAATTAACATAAAATTGTTGTGGCTGTGCCTTTCCTCTTAACCAATGGGTCAGGTCTCACTGTAAACTTCCTGAATGATGTCTGTGTCTGTGCTATGGTTTCTACAGTAAGAAAAGACGTAAGGGGCCATAAGATGAGCCTAAAAAGAGGTGGTCTTGATCAGCCTCTGCAGTGCCTTACAGGAGTGCGACCGCTGTGCAGGAACATATGGGAAGAGTAAATGCTGCAGAGGAGCACAAGACAGTAATGGATATAAATCGGTCATATTTATGCTAAAAAAATCAGTAGATGTTTTGTTTCATTTTGCTTTTTTCTTGGTCAGAGCTGTGAGGTTTTGCCTGCCTGTCTTGTGGAGGAATGGAGGCAAGAGGCTGGTTTTAATATTGGACATTGCTACCAGCAAAATCTGCTTTACAGGCAAGACAAAATGCGTCCTCTGTGTAAAAGGCAAAAATGTATCATTACTGTAATTGAAATTTTAATGGTCTAATCAAAGAGTTATTATTAGTTCAGATCTACTTACTAAGAGAAAAGAAAGAATTCCGTTACAGGGGGTAAAGCTTCAATGAAAATACATTTTAAATGGATATACACACATTTCTGAGTATCTGCCTCTGACTGTGGTGTTTTGCTCACCTTTACTCTATGGGTCGTGAGGCTGATGGCTTTAATTTTTGGTGCTGGGGGTTGTTATGGCAAGTTGTCAGATACCATGGGCTTTACTGGAAGGGATATGTTGATAGTGGAAGTTTCTTCTTCCACTCTTTGCTGTGAGGAGCATGATGATTTCTTCATCCTCACTCTGGGCTCTGCTTTGGGCTATTTTAATGGTTTTCTGTGTTTTCTAACATGCTTTTACACCTTGCTCTTTCTTCATTGGATTGCAACGCTGCATTACCCCTGAAGTCAGGATGGATGTGATGTCTTATGTATGTTGGATACTTCTTTTTTAGCCCTAAAACCCCAGGTTTGCATTTCTCCAGCCAGCTATAGATGAATTTTTATAGCCCTGGGTCCTGAGTGTCGCTCTGTGCCCTGTCTGATACCAGCTCCTGCCTCCACTCCTCTGTACTGCCCCGTGTGTCACCTCTTCCGAGGTCTCATCTATGATAACCGTGTCTGTGTTCCTCTGCACGCTGTCATTATCCTGGGATCATAAATATTTCATCCTGCGCAGAGTAACTACTTGTTACTCCTGTCTGTATAAAAATTGCACTTAAACCACATCATTATGCGAAGATAAGCAAAAGTAAAATAAATTAGGCAACAGCCACCTGGTCATTAGGAAAATTGCTGCTACAGCTAAAGCAGCTAAATTGAAGCTCCAGACTGGGCAATACAAGTGTAGACAAGCCTGATATGCCTGGGACCTGAGGCCGTGCAGACTCAGCATAAAGTCTGTGGCACCAGCAACACTGTGTTTACTGGGCTACAGGACTTGAATGTGATGAATGAGGTCATTATTTGGGTTTACCCATATTGGCTGGGGACCAAGCTCGGTGACACAGGATGTCCTTTCTGGTCTTAGGTTCCTAGCAACACCTTAAACTGTTGAAACAGAAAGGGAATACTTTTTCCTTTGCAGAGCAGATGTATATTGGCACACTATTAGCAGACAACTTGAACGGAAAGCAAGAAAGTTCATCTAACTGGAGTAGATAATTGCTGTCATTATTCTAAGCCATATGTATTCTATTCATCTTCATGATATTGCTGTGAAAAAGCTGTTATCCTCCTTTACAGATAGATAGTACTTATCTACATTTGCCCTAGGATGCCTCTATTGTCATGGAAAGACGTTTCTACCTCCATTTTAGTCCACCTGAAGTCTGAATTGCCCTCTAAAATGATTATTTCTCTTTCCAGAGTAGGAAATCCTGCACATGTAGATTTAATAAATCTGAGCCAAAGAGATTAGAGATTTGTCTGCAGCAGATGAGTTTCAGAGCCTGTGCTTCCACAGCTGTTGCTAGTAACTAGTTTAGCTTAAATTTATTTCATATATGGTCTATATAGGTGACTGTCGTAGTTTAGATTGTACTGTTGTTTTACCTCAAATGAGACATGTCCGTGGGAAGTCTATGGCTGAGCATGGATGTCAGTTCCCATATTTCAGATAAGAAGATAATCCCCTAATCGTTTCTCGTCAACGTAATGCAGTCAGTGGCACTACTCGGTTCTTTTCAGTTTGGCCATCACTCCAGACTGTTAAACCATCTGCTGATGGCAGCCCAAAAGATGACAATATAATCAATTACTATAAAAAGCTAAGATGCCGAACATCTGCTCTCCACCAAGCTCAAGCATCTTCCCTGTATTGATGTTGTGTCTTGACACAGTAAGAGAAGATGCCTGCTCTGAAGTTCTTGCAAATTCAGATCATTTGCAGCTGGACCCACATTCCAAGCATCCATCCTCTTGGGAATTTTAGGCCTAAGTAGGGAATAACAGTAGAGAAGGGAGAAGACAAGGACAGGAGAATAAATAGTTTCTTAAAATCCCTTCTGAGGTTTTCCTGGCCTAGGTAAAGGCCTGAATCTGCTCGTTGTTCATTATGACTCATGAAGAAATACCTGATGATGGCAAGCAGGATTTTGCAAGACAGAAATAGAAACTGCTACCTCTTCAGAGCCACATGGCTGTGTGTCCTGGCATTATGTTCTGCATAATGTTTTAATCAAATAACAGTTTTCCTAGTAGCATGGACCATGTTGATTAGTGCAACAGAATGCAAACGTATTCTAGATCAGATTATGCAGCTCTGAAGGTGCTCGTGGCAGACACTGTTGAGAAAATACACACATAATATTTACCTAAAACGTTCCTGGGGCCTCCTTTGGTGTTATTAGTCTGTCACAAAAATCTGCAAACACACACTTATCAAAAACTCACTGCAAAGCATTAGGTGGTTAGTGAAGTCAAATATAGCAGGGTGGATGCCACAGTAGAGCACAGTTAATGGTTGAGTTGTGACTTAACATGCATCCAAGTGCAAACATCATTAACTTAGGAAAAGTTCTGAAGCCAGCGTAGGAGGTGTAGCCTGCTTGGAATGCAAAGATGAAAGTGGATCCCATCCTACTCCTTCACTCTCCTGAAGTAAAACAATAGGAGACAGAAGTGCAGAGCTGAATTCAAGTTAAAAGGTGTAAACCAGCCTAGTAGTTGCCACAATGTTTTGCTGTTTATCATGATGCAAACTTGCGCAACTAAGTGATCTAAGAGAAAAGACTTCTGGAATGCAGGGCTCCAGGAGGTTGTTGTGGCACTGATTTGTGGGATTTTCCTTACATTAACTAAACAATATGAGTTGATTTCTAGTTTTCTTTCAAAGTTGGCTCGAATCTAAAAATCTCCTCTTAAGACATGGTTCCTCTAAGCATAATCATAGAATCATTGAAGGGTTTGGGTTGGAAGGGACCTTAAGATCATCCAATTCCAGCGCCTGCCATGGACAGGGACACCTCATACTAGACTGTGTTGCCCAAGGCTCTGTCCAGCCTGGCTTTGAACACTGCCAGGGATGGAGCATTCACAACTTCCCTGGGCAACCCATTCCAGTGCCCCACCACCCTTACAAGTAAAGAACTTCTTCCTTATATCCAATCTAAACTTCCCCTGTTTCAGTTTAAAAAGTGTCCCAGGCTGACATGTTTAACCTAATGCAGAAAACAGAATTGAACCTGTAGCTGTCACTGTCTCATCCCAGCATGGCAACCAGCTGTGGCTGACTGCCTATAACAGTCTGTTCTCCTTTTTAAAGGTATTATTTATAGCGTTATCTTTTAGAGGAAGGTGTGAGAATGGTCTGTTTGGCTGCATAGCAGTGTCGGTATGTTCATCTCCTGTAGGGTAGAGGTGATGTTTCTAATTAAGCTGGGGCTGAACGGACTCTCCAGGAGAAGCGAGGTGAGGTTTCTAAACAACTTAAAGGGTTTGGTTCAGAACAGTCATTAATCAGACATTAAAAAGCGATTGCGAATGCCATTACTTTCTGTCCATCTCCAGTGTTTCTCAAGCATGCCCCTGAAAGCTCGACACCATTCCGCAGGTTTAACAGTAATTTGAATGCAACAAATTGTACCTGCAAAGCACAGATGTTGAAAGCTGAAAAATCTGAAGGTGCCGTATGTTTCCTGTAATTGAAAGCAGGTGCCCTGAAGGAAGCAGAGATTCTGTTTCACTTTATGAAGTATCTAGTTGGCAGAGCAGGCAAAAAATACCCTCTAAAGCTTCATTCGCTAGGACTGGATGAAACAGATTAAAACTGTTGTTTTATGATAGCTCTGAGGGGCTCCAGTAAGGCATTGAGGTCCTGTTGTGTTGGGCACCACAGACAAAAGGAATTATGTCGCAGAGTTCAGAGTCCTGAATAAATTGAACTGCATGTATTTAAAGGATGGAGTGAGGGGGAAGAGCAAGATAATGCTGCTTTGTGCAGCACTGTAAGCCAGGCCCACCAGCTCTGCTGCTTTGGGTCTGTTCCACTCTGCACGGGGATGGGTGTTTCATCCCAGGTCTCCCACCTTCTGAATACTTCTGTTGTTGCTTCAGTGAACGCACGCTATAGTAAGCTACCAACCTGTCTTTTGCCTCGGTCATTATATACAAAGAATCCATACCTAAATATGAATAGAAGCCATGGAAATTTATGCTTTTGAGGATGAATTTTTGGGTAACAGTCTGTACTGCGAAGCCTGCAGGACAGTGAATGGGAGAGAAGTGTCCTAGCTGCAGCTCTACCTGCAGATCTCACAAGGCTTTAAGGAGGGCTTTTTTGTAGGTATGTGCCTCAATTTATTTATTGGTAAAACCCCCAAGGGTCCTCTGAGAATAATTCAATTGTGGATTTTTTGTGTAGTCTGTTGTACTTTTAAGACATGTAAGAGCCAAATGTTATTACCCCATGGAATTTAACTGAATTGCATTCAAGCTGAGCATAGCCAGTGGGTGTACGTAGTATTTGACACATAAAGACAGAAAAACAGAATAACAGAAAAGCAACCCAAGCCATCAAAACTTGCTAATGCTTCACACCAGCTTTGTAGTGCTGCAAGTTTGAGCAAGCCAGACTATATCCCCTTCCGGTCTGTGTTTCGGTAGCTGTAGCAAGCTCAGAAAGAGGAAGCAACTTTGATCAGAACAGTTTTCAGCTCTTTCTCTAATGAAAAAGCCAGTGCCTGGCACGCTGTCGTTGTGCAGTTATTTCATCTCTCCCCGAATACTTCTGTTAACTTCTGAAAGTGCTGACTGACCTTTGTGCACCAGGCTCGGAGCTCCTGCTCCGAGTCTTTGACTGCCCTTTAAAGACTCTGCAGCACTTTCACGATGCTCTCTTTCTCCTTGCATTGCCCACAGGTTTTTTTTCCTCCTTCAGCAGCAGGCAGACATTTTGCAGGATTTTTTTCTTCTTTAGCCTATTGAACCACCTGAAAGAAAGAAGAAATGTCCTTGGTCCACGTTGTGACAGAGATCATAGATTTGGTGAGAAAATGGAGGATTATGTTTACCACCTTTCACTGATGGCCAAGAAGAGACAGGGAAATTTGCATTCCCAACAAGTGGAAGAAAAGGCCTGATTTTCAATAGATACTAGTCAGGTTTTCTTTCTTTTTGGCACTCTTAAACTGACTTAATATTAGATCTCAATTCCAGCCAAAAAATTAAAACCTAGGAGTTTAATGACTGTCCCCATCATTTCTCTGTATAGCTTCCTATACATGAAAGGTCAGTGTCAGTCAGACTGTACCATTTGGCATGAAGATGAATATAGAAGCTAAAGAGGATTTAAAAAATACATGATCTGGCATTTGAAACTGAAGTCTGGGAGTTGAGTCCTGCCTTTATTCCTTTCTGCTGGTGACCTAGCACTTTGTCTCTTAGGGGGGGTGTTTACAGATTAATAGTCTTTTTGTCCTTGTGGAGTGGAGAAAGTCTTGCAGTGGCTGAATCAGATTTTTGGCAGGTAAAAGAAGTGTCTGGGTGCTGCTACCACTCTCTGTAGAGGCATCGACGTGCCGCAAGTACATAAAATAGGGTTAATGCTTCCCACACCTCACAGAACCTGAAAAAGGAGTCTGTTTACCTAAAAACCCTTGGCAGGGCCGTCTGGTCCCCTTGTTTCTTACTATTGACTGTAGGAAGAAGGGAAAGTGGCTGGGTTACTAATGTGGTACTTACCGAGGCGTCTGTAGCTCAGTGAAATCTGTCTGAGCATTAGTGCCTTAATTTTCCCATCTGTGAAACGTAGGTTATGTCTCGCAGTGGCATCATGATCCTTACTACTTCTGTGTTCAGAATGCCTGGAGAAAGAAGGCAAAGCTACAAGACATGACAGTGTTCTGATCAGTGTGGTGTTGACTCTAAAACCTGCAATATAAAGCCTGGAAGTCTAGTGGAGATACATACGTGGACATATACAGTATGAAAGTATAGCACAGAAAAGCAAATTAGCACTAGATGTCTTATGAGCCATCTTTCTTTGTGCAGTGATGCTTTTAGGTGTTAGTGCTGGGCATCTCTGGAAAGCCCAAGTTAAGTATTTCCAGTCAGTCTTGGAAATATCCATTTCAATGTACACAGCAAAGGTGGGGGACCTTTATTTGTGATTTGAATGTTTGCAAGTAACCAGGGCTCTGTTCATAGTCCCTCTGCATCTGCTGACTTGCTCTTCTTTGTCTTTAGCTGCTCACTTTTGGTAATTGCATTAACTTTTCAATTGAAAATGCATATCATATGACTATTAAGCATCGTTCAACAGTCAGCCAGGCTGCAGAATCAACCACTAGTTCTTGCAAATATTACAGCAAATGACAAATTTCCAAACTTCAGAGCTTTGTATGCAATAGAGCCTGTCTGAATAAACCACATCTTCATGTCATCTGTTTCAGGTTGTTTGAGTGGGGAAGTGTTTCTGTACTATAAAATTAGCATTCACTCCTGGGGTTTTCCTCTGTCTGCAGTAAAACCGAAGGGTCTGTGAAAGGTTGACCTCATTGGTGCTCAGAGATGCTGCACTGAGTACCAGATTACTCTTAAGAGCACTTTCTTAGGTGCTACTAAAGTTTTTTGTAACTTCAGCCACTGTGATGTGATGTTCTGGATGACTCCTACATTTATACCTGCATGTTTAATTGCATATCTAAGTGGTAGTGAAGGGTGATACTTTTCCCTTCAAACATACATTACCTTGCTTTAGTTTTCTTCTTTATGGTTTTGTCATGCATGTATAATATCAGCTTTTCTAGAATAACTTTCCCATGGTTAAAGTGCGAGCTGAGTTTGCAATTTGATATTGCAATTTGAATACATGGAGTTTCTCTTCTGTTTTCAGGTGGAGAGAAATCAAGTATCTACTTTCTTAGGATGCCTAGATTATCAGGCACTGGAAAATAGCCATCACTCATTCCTACATCCATGTTGTCATGCAGAAAGCAAATATCTCAATCCCTAATAGCAATTACAAATGGCAGATTGGCATTTGTGTCAAACTGGAACAGGTTTACTGAATGAAATGATGATCTGGTGGTGTTTAGCCTCTGCAAGAAAGTTATTCTTCGCTAGTAGGTAGCTCTTAATTTATCAAAACCAAAGGACTTTGATACTCTCTTTCCTGTCACATAAGACTGAGCTGCTGCTGTGGTACGTGAGGTAAGGTTATGCTGTCCCTGGAGAAATAATTCACTTTTTTCATGGATGTTTCATTTTCATCCCTTCATGATGTGATGGCTTTCTGTTGTCACTTCTTATTTCTGTAAGGTATTAACTAAGTGCTCCTGCTGCTAGTAGTAATGGGATCCTGTGGTAACTCAGGTTGGAAGGTCCCTCAGGAGATCCCCAACTCAACCTCCTGCTCAGAGCTCAGTCAGACCAGGTTGCTCAGGGCTTGATATAGATTGGTCTTGAAAAACTCCCAAGTTGGAGATTGCATAGAGTTTCTGGGCAACCTGTTCCAATTGTTGACTGTCCTCATAGGGAGAATATTTTTCCTTATATCCAGTAAGATACGCTTCTTTTAACTTCTGTATAGAGCCATAGCGTAGTTTGGGTTGGAAGGGACCAGCACACACACAACATGAGTGCGGATTAAGGAGAAAACTCCACTTTTCTTTAATGCAAAGACAGTTGAAAAGTGGCAGCTCTGGAGAATCCAAGGCCCCCACAGTGTCTGCATGCTGCAAAAGCAGTGCACACTTAGCCAAAATGTGGACCCTCAGCCCCTCCAATTAATCCCACTGGCCCCTCAAAGGCATCCTGTCCCGAAGCCCCATGGCTGTCCATGGAGAACAGGGGGATTCTGCTTCCATCCTGACCATGCACAGTGATGCTGCGTTGCCAGGAAGCAGCACTGTGACATGAGGTGGCCGGATCCCTGTGTTACGGTGGAGGCCACACCAGAGGTTTTGGGGTGCTGTCCCCAAGGGGGTCACTGAGCCCAGGAGCTGTCCCTGCCCTTGGTGGCCATGGCACAGTGAGGACATTCTGCTGGGCTCCGTCTCTGTGCCCCTGTGCAGCAGAGGTCCTGGTATCACCACAGCAGGGCCAGAGTGAAGTCATAGCATGGCCTTGGCCAGGGGCTTATCCTGCTGTGCCACAAGCAGCTCCGTAGCTGAGGGCAGCGCTGCCTGTGCTGTCCAGCGAAGCCCTTTTCTGTAGGACATAAGAAGACTCTGTCCAGCACATGGCTTGTTTATCAATTGTGTTACTGTTTTCTCTTTCCCCTTTTAGTTTTATATTCTCTTCCTTTGTTATTTCAGTTATTATTAGCATTGGTATTATATTGTACTTTAGTTATTAAGCTGTTCTTTTGTCAACCCACAGGTTTTATATTCCTTTGATTCTCCTCCCCATCCCGCCTCGGGGGGGAGGGTAGAGGAGGGTGAGCAAGTGGCTGCATGGTTCTGAATCCTCATGGGGAGAATATTCATCCTTGTATCCAGTAAGATACTCTTAATCTATGTATAGAATCATAGAATCATGGAATAGTTTGGGTGTGAAGGGACCTTCAAAGCTCATCTAGTCCAACCCCCCTGCAATGAGCAGGGACATCTTCAACTAGATCACGTTGCCTGTATCTTGCCACCATTGTGCCATGCAAGGGACCCGGTCTCATTCAGCCTGGAGCGGAGAAGGCTTCAGAGGAACATCCACATTCCTATGGGAGGCTATTGAGAAGACAGGGCTAAGCTCTTAAATTGGTAGATATTCCAGTGCCATTTTATGGGTGAAGGTTGGGCTGGAGTTGTTCAGTCTTAAAAAAATCTTTGGAAAAAGGTGGTTTAAAGAGGTTTCTGGCTATGTGTGTGAATTGAAGGAATTCTGGCCCTCCTCCTAGTCTTTGACTTAGGGAATGTATTCTGTACTGCATGACATCTTGCCTGCCTTTGCCTCAGCCTTCTGAGCATCCACAGTCCCTTGGCAATCTGCTCATAGGTGCAGCGAGACTTGTTCTGCTCCATGTTGTCTAAACAGATACGGAAGAACGGTTGTCTCGGTTTTTGCATGTGTCTGAATTTTCTCTCCCGTAGCTGTCTCACGTTAACGTGCTGCCTGAAGTTACACAAATTACTGCTACAAATGGTTAACACTTCAGGAAACGGGGAAATTGTTGTTCAGACAGTACCTATCAGTCTGGGTAGCAAGTACACAAAACCCTGTTTCACTGTAAGGCAGAGTAGCACCCAAAGGCAAAGAAGAATTGCATTGGTGTTCTCTAGCTATTTAATAACACATTTTCTTTTTTTGAACGTCTACCAGTAAATACACATCTGTTTGAGGTGATTCTTTAAAAACCATTTGGGACTGTTTGTTCCTTGTTGTGTATCTCCAGGTTTTTGCCTTTTTACCATAATATTAAGAGAGAAATCAAAGCGGATTACAGGTCAGGGCTGACTGTAATTCGTATTTCTAAATCTTTCATGACCCTGTTCCCCCCAGCGTGGGAAATTACTTAGGTACCAACTGCAGGCATAAATGAAACTAACTTCTGTTGCATTTTAGTTCTGGTCAGAAGAAAAATGAGTATATGTAGTCATTTAATGAAAAGAATATCTGTTCTGGTCCTTTGGAAGGATGTGCTGCATTTCTCATTTTGGGTGCTTGTTATTATTGCTAATGCTACTTGCAGTGCCTCCAAAGCATACCTGCTGATCTCACAAAGCCAGAACAACTTCTTAACAAAAAAACCCTTTGTCTTCTGAATCTGGAGAGTCATGAAATAAGGGGTGGGGAACAGAGAAAGAGGAGGATTTGAGGTTCTGTGGCAACTGTTTTCCAGGAGAGAGACGGGAGCTTCTGTTCCTGGAGCAGTTCTTCGTAGCTTGACTATGATGCATTTTAACTGAAGATAGGACTGAAAAAAGAGGATTAAATCTTTCTTTAAAGCTATTTAAACTCCAGCAGTAGCTAAGGCAAGGCATATGAACAGCTTTACAGGACCAAAGTAACTATTGACCTAACCCAGTAGACTGTCTTCCACAGAAGCCCGCAGACAATGTATAAGTAAAAGTAAACTAAATAATAGTGAAAGTGTTCAAGGATTATTATTTTTCCCCCCATAGGCTCTCTCAGATGCTTTCAAACTGTAACATCGAATCACAGAATGGTTTGGGTTGGAAGGGACCGTAAAGCTCATCCAGTTCCAACCCCTGCCACGGGCAGAGACACCTTCCACTAGAGCAGCTTGCTCCAAGCCCCTGTGT
>JANHGB010040238.1:0-14238 GCA_026283785.1 Coracopsis vasa | reverse complement strand
GTATGTGTGTGAACTGAATGCATGTCTGTCCACTCAGCAATACACAGATAGATGTTGCTTCATACTTGACCTTATTTAGGCACTTACTTTACTTACTTCATTAGACACTTGTTTACATACCCATTAAGTACAGCAGTTCCTTTTGTTTGGCTGTAGTCTCCTCTTGTATATGAAGCAGTAATTTTTCAGTTGCGAGCACCGCATCAATCACAGCATCAGGAGGGCCACAAAATTCCAGTCTTGCTTTTCCACCTTTCACCACTTCTGATACACATACACTAGAATGATGCTTTTGAAATAGATCTCCAAACTCCTTTCTACCAAGGCTAAAAATGTAGTTGTTTTCAATAACAGCATGGTGACTTCCCTCAATTTGTATCATGCTTTGGATCCATGATTCTGCTGCTTCCAATGCCATATGTATGTTCCCTTGAAGTTCGATAGCAGGCTCGTTATTTGCAGCCTCTTTTACACTTTGACTGCCTGACTCTGTACCTGAAAGAAAAAATTTTTTTCTGTTTAGAAGTGCACTGGAAGAGTGAAGAGCTTTCAAGCGCTGTCACAATTTGCTATGTGTAATCCAAGATGCATTGTGCAGGAAACACACTGCTCGGCTGGTATGTTTGAAACAAAAGAGAGTTTAGATACCAGGAGATAAGGTTTCCAGGAAAAAAACCCCAACAGCTAAACAACAAAACCAAACCAAAACACACATGCAGAATTCATTTGCCTTCCACTAAATGACTTCTAACAGGTTAAGCAGAGACAATGATTTTTATGTTTAAAATCTCATAAAGGAGTGGCCAGTTCCATTCCTATCAATGTAAAAATGCAAAGCGCTCACGTTTTTGCCTCCTACTTCCCCCAAGACACATATGCAAACACTGAGTTCTTTCTAAAGGAAGGTGATTTCAGATTCTCAAATCTAGAATGCTCATTTACTCAAAATGCCCCTTCTGCCCATTACTTACTCAAATGATCACTTCTGTTGCAATACTGATTTTTTCCCAGTTTGTGTGTTGCTGAATAAAATTTTCTCTGGAAAACCTTGGAAGAAAAACATTTAGGAGCAGTTTGAAATCTCTGTTGTCAAATACACAATTTGTCTTTTCAAAACTATGATAGATAAGCAGTTTACAGCTGCTTCCCCCCCAGTTCTGAAATTATTGACAGTGGACATTTGTCAGCTTTTCCCCAAATTTTATTGCTGACAATACCAAAAGCATTTCTGTTCTTCTACATCTCCTAAGGTAAGACACCCCTTATACACTGAATGGCACCTTTAACAACTGCTTCGTGTGTGGGATATCTGGAACTCATGGAACCACACTAGACAAAGATGTTCATTAGTTGCAGTTTAATGCTGATGAATCCTTACTCAGTTTTAAAATCCAAACTATTCCCCTACCTTTACCTCAAAACTCCTCTTCATGATCACACATGGAAAGCCTCTGAGAAGCACTACTCTGCTAGGCAGTGGATTTGGCATCTGGCAAATTGCCTCTCCTTTTTTCAGCAAAAAGAGTTTCTGATGTGCCCTGATTATCAAGGGATTAAGAAGCACATACAGCTTTCTTTAGAGTTTACAAGACAGTTACAGAAGACAGATCTGATCTTGGAATCATGGAATCATAGAATGGTTTGCATTGGAAGGAACCTTAAATATCATATAGTTCCAACTGCCCTCCACCTAGTTCTTGCACCAAGCTGAAACAATGAATGGTTGAAGTTAAATGGCGACAAAAGCAAACTCTACTTTTATAGCTATCTAAACCACGTATGTATTAATCACATAAGCTAAACATTCAAGGTGGAAAATGACTCACTGCAGTTAAAATTACCCACTGCCTGTTAGCAACCCTTCTATCACACCAGGTCATAAAACATGTTAATAGTGTTTTGCCCTAGGAGTGTCATACAAAAGAAAATAATAAAATGGTTAATTTCCCAAGGAGGAATAAGTTCATTCTTTAATGAGTTAAGAGTAGATTCTTTCTTATAAATTTGCTGATAGTCATGAGAATTTCAGAGGCTCCTTCCCCTTGTTTATCAAACCACAGGGTGATGACTTCGGGTTTAGTGAAGATAAATAAAGATCTGTAAAGATCAGTAATACCTGTTAATGAGAGAAGTAGTTTCATTAACGGACCTGCTGCTCGCAAACGTTGTAAGTAGCACAGAATTCAGATTTTCTTAATTTGTAGTCATCTATGAGAATATTTTTACAGTTTTGGGTTTTCATTATTAGTAGTTAATAACATATTTGTTACCTGATAGCCATCGTTGTCATCTGGGCAAAGGACAAACTGCACATTTACCTTCTTCTCAGGCTGTGCCCTGGCAAAATTTAAAACCTCTTCAATCATGATCTCTGCCACTACACCAGTAGGCAGCATTGATGAGCAAATGCCATTTGCTGGAAAAGAAACTGAGGGAGATTGGCAGTCCTGAACACAACAGAGGCATCTGGTCACTGCAGCTTTTAATTCCTGCATGAAAAGCAACTGGTTTAGTCCCCACATCACTCAAGATGAAAATTAATTAAAAACCAATCTAACTGTTTATTACCTCACACAGTAACACCGGGTGGTGGTATTGTGGCCATACAGTGTGCAGCACAAACTCACAGGGCAGATTATAGCCTCTTGTTCGTAAAATTTTGTAAGACGAAAGATCTTTAAGATGAGACTTAAGTTCATCCTGAAGAGCTGAACCTGCTTTTTGCAGCAGTGTTCTTGCAACTGGAGAGTAAGGTTCGCCATTCACAGATACAAAATTAACAACATCTGTAGTCTGGCAAAAAAGAGCAAAGTTTCAGTATAATTCAAGTTTACAATATGCAAGCCTTGCTACTATAGAGAGCACTCTTTCTAGGAACAATTCATTTTAAGAAAGCGTGGCTGCAGCACATCAGCTGTTTGAAAGATTCTCTTTCAAACACTGCTAATAAGCACTGCTTATTACTAAGGACAGCACTGGAATACATTGAAGTACGCACATTCTGGTGGCAGTAAATGCCTACATTTTTTTCAGAAGCCAACAGCATGCACAAGACCCTTCCCAGTCTTCTGAGTGTGTTCAGAAGAATTATTACTGCAGCTATAGAAGTGACCCATATGTGCCTCACCAAATGCAATTCTGCAGCCAATTACCAACAAGCAGGAGAGAACTATGGCTGTGGCTGTTATCCTAGCCCTTGCTGACACTCCCCCTGTTACAGTAGTCCCCAGACTAGTGGGGTCAGTGCACACAGGGGAACTCCAAAGCTATGGTTGCTTCAAATTCCAGTGGAAAGACCAGATTCCTGCAGGTCTTTTATATTTCAAATTAAATACATAAAATGCAAAAAACTTGTTTTCAGAATGCTGATAACAACAGTAGTTGATCTAGCTTTTAATTGTTGAAGATTTTGTCGAGTTACAAGACTTCGGAGCAGATTTTCCTCATAGTCTTGAAGGCAGGTGGTATTTTCCAATGCTGTATAATTGCTTAATGAAATTCCCCACAGTGTCAACTTTGTGATCTTTCGCTGTCACATCAACAAAATTAACTTTCTGTTCAATTAAGATATTTCTTTAAAATAAAAGTTACGATTTGCGTTTAGCAAATACTGTATTTTTAAAGAAATGGCTAAATGCCATCCCTGTGACGTAGCTTCCAATCTAAGAGCTCTGTGGGATTACTATGACTAAGGTCATATATTTTGCCTCATATTTTCTAGCTAAGAAGTTGAACGAATCAATTTAAATGATGCACTGTTTAAAGGTAAGGTGCATATCATCTGTGTAAGTTATTTTCAGCTGTTGCAGTGTTTGCTGAGTAACTCCAGCAGTGGCACCTATGAGAACATAAATTACAGAAAAAAAAAGCAAAGCAAAAAATAAGAGTAGACTTCTAGGGAATACATGATAAAATGTGAACTCCCATGATGTTATAATAAGATAAACATTAGCATAGAGGTAAGTTATTATTAATCGTCCAATCTTCAGCTGCTTCCTATTATACCATAACAGCATGTATACAAAAAAGAAATAAAAATGTTCTGATTTTTAATACCCATTTAGATAAACAAGCAAGCAAATAAACAAACATAACAAAAAAACCCACCAAAAACCAGCAAACAAAACCAACAACTCCTTGCCGCTATAATTTATTTGCCATTTGTAAATTCTCATCAGGCTGAGAAGATAACTACTTAGTGGATCAATACGGGTTCTGAACTCTTGGGCTCCAAATCCTGCAAGGATTGTGAGGCAGCTTCATGTTCAGCATATCATGGGACAGACTTACCTTCTGCTCTTCAAGGAGACCTCTTACAATGCTCAAGTGAACACCTCCATGCCTGATGCAAGTTGAAAGCTGGCTTGATGAAGTTGAAAGAGTTTCCTGAAGTGAACTGGTATCATCCAAAAACTTTTCACAGGCCTTCTTAATTTCTGCAACTATAGGCTCATAAGGGTTCACCAGGTGGATTTCCCTGAGACAGCTTGGTGGACTGGTCTCGATAAATTCCTTTATAGCCATTACAATCACTTGAGCACACAAATTGACTGGGAAGCGAAAAATACCTGAACTCACTGCTGGGATAGCCACAGACTTTATACCATTTTTTGGAACAATAACATATCTCAGAACATTCCAAATAGCTTCCTGAAGCAGGTCACAACATCTTTCCTTTTCACAAACATCCCACAACGGACCAACTGCATGAATGATTTTTTTACAAGGGAGCTTCCCTCCACCTGTCACTGCTATTTTGCCAAGTGCGAGTTTTCCATGCTTTTGAATATAATGATTGCTTTCTGCTTGTATTTCTGGCCCTCCAGCATTCACAAGGGCTAAAGCAAGGCCTCCTGAATGATTAAGAAATTTATTGGCTGAATTCACCAAAGCATCAGCCTTGTGTCTTGTGAGATCATCCTTACAAACACAAATCTCAATTCCCTGCTTTGTTTTTTTCCTGTATATTTCAACAGAGCATTTTGTAGCTTTGAAGGTCAATGTACAAGCAAACTTTTTGTAAACAAGTTTACTTAGACAGTCCTCTCTTTTCTTAAGAGCTTCATAGGCATCTTTATTGATGGGAATCATCAAGCTGTCCTCATCCATTACCGTGCTTGGCCCTAGGATACAGAATAATATAAAGTGAAATCCAGGATACTACTGTCAAAACATTGCTTTTTATATAGAAGTGTGGTTTATAGCTCTCAATTCTATCCTACTCTCACTACCTACCAAATTTTTGGCACAGTCTGATCTCTCTGCCTTTTTCACAGGCTTAGAAAGCCCAACTAAGCACTGGAAGATTACAGTAATATCACCGAGCCTGTCGTGACTTCAGGATTTGAGTTTGCCTTACTGTTTACCTGGTTAAGATGCATCTCCTCCTGCTGCTTGTTCTCTCTCTCTCACTTACCTACTGTTTATTCTCTCCTGACTGAAGCCTCCTTCTGCCCTCTCCAGGGCATTTTATTTTAGCATTTTGTTACTGATTTCCAGCAAGGTCCAAGGGTGAGTTCCCCAGGCCTCTGCAGAGCCAGTGACTCACAGCTATACTGGCTGAGGAACACTTGCTGATACGTTCATTTCATGATGCCATGAAGACCTTATGCTGAGCTTTGTCTAATTCTGTGGCTCTTCTTTGATTTGCACTTAAATCTCACAAGCAAGTTCTTTCTTAGTACGGAATTTATGAGTTCAGAAGGGTTTTTGAAACCACTTTTTTTAGGGAAAAAAATAATGTTAAAGAGTGGAGCAGTTTTTACATTATCACTATGGCTATACACCCCTCTCCTGGCAGATGTCAGCAGTACTACATACAGTAGTTATGTTAATTACTGTAAATGAATTTGTATGAGTTTAATCGAACTTTCCTCTGGGGTATGCTGCCTGCTTGTAAGGAGTTTAACATTTTGCACTTACATACACACTGATTCATCAAAACACTTCTGAGCTTTTACGTTTTTAAAGGAGAAATGCAAGCAAATCCTGTTGAAGCAAGGAATAATAATGAGGAGTCATAATTGTGTCTAATTCACACATTCCAGGTGCTTTTGGCTATTTCACATCAGTATTTTCTAGTTTTCTCGCTGTATCTGCCAGTTTTCAACTTAAATACAGGAACACACTTTGCAGATGGCTAAATGAGAGGCTTACCTAAACCACTCTTCTCTTTAGAGGTCTCTGGACAGTAACTCTATTGTAACAAAGACAAGAAAGAGAAAGTAAATGTTACCGCCTGACCGCTGCGTTCCTGCAGGAGGCGTTCTGTTGCAAGCAAAACCGGCAGCATACCTTTTCAAAACTAACTACGAAGTGTTCTGATACTTAAAATGCTATTCAGGGCTGAAATTGCGATGATCGGAGCACTGTGCGTGAAGTTATCCACACCTTACGATAGCTCCGGCTCCCCTGTGGGTGGGTGGTGAGCAGCCGGGAAATTTTACTTCTTCCTGAGAGCCAGGCCAGAAAAGAATGCTTTCTTCGTGGGTTTCCGTTTGGGTTTTGGTTTATTCCCCATGGCCTGAAGCCCGGTTGCAAAGCTGTGAGGGAAGCCCCGACCTGGCGCGTTGCACAGGGGCAGCTCCAGCCGCAGCTCCCCGGACCTCCTAGGGGGCTGCCCCCAGCCCCGAGCCCTCCACCCCCTCCAGCCCCGCTCTGTTACCTGGAGGATCCCCATTGACCGGAGCTGCGCGGCGTGGCTGTCTCCCCCTCAGCTTCGGTCGCGGGAAGGGCGCGGGGAGCAGAGCTGCGGTCCCTAGCGACGAAGCGGGAAACGAAAGCGAAAGCGGGCGGTGGTGGCAGTGGCATTATGGCGGCGTCGCCGCTGCTGGTGCGGCTCTGCCCCGCACCCGACGCCGGCGAGAAGGTGTTGCTCAAGCTTCAGAGCTACTTCCAGTCAGGGAAGAGGTCGGGGGGCGGCGAGTGCGAGGTGCGAGCGGGCCCCGTGCCCAGCACCTACTGGGTGCTCTTCCAGCAGGAGCAAGGTACATACGGGCGTGGGGAGAGGGGCTAGGGCGGGCGGTGCGGCTCTAAGGCGGCAGGAGCCGCGGCTCCGCATGGTCCCGCCGCCGGCACTGAAGGGGTGAGGGGGCTGCTGAGCCCCGCCACCCCGAAGAGCTGCTCGCACGCAGGCCCCGCGGCCGAGTGACCGTGTGAGGGGGCTGGCAATGGCTGCCATGGGCACCACTGGGTGGGCAAGGGGCAGGTGGTCTCTGTGACAACCACTTGTAGCCGTCAAGCTGTCAGGTAACTTTATCAGCCTTGTCTGTCTGTCCCCAAATTACTGCAGATAAGAAGAGTGTGGAATCTCGTACGGATCATGTTGTGGAAATCGGTGCCAGGCACCTGAAGATAGTCATCGAGCAGGGAGAAGGAGACCTGAGCAAAAGCCGGTTTACAAAGCAGGCATTCCCTAGCTGCCCCATCCCTTCCAGCTCTTCCCCACCTCCTCAGCAGGAGCAGCAGGCAGCCAAAGGCCATGGAGACACCACAAGAGAAGTCGTTACCAAAAAGGTACACCGGGAAGAGCAGTAACAACCAGTGCCATGACTGCTTGTAGTTTCACAAGTCCTTTGTGTTGCTTTATGTTGTGCTTCAGTATTTCATGACAAGTATGTTCATTCATGTTACAGAATGTTCAATGTCAGTTACATTATCTTAGTCAATAAAATGGGGGCAAGGAATGTCATCCATACATGCTAACAGCATGGCTTTGGTATGTGCCAACCGCTGTTCCTCAAAGCAGCACCCTGGCAGGTTTCAGGAAATAGAATGCACTGAGGATTGCCCCTAAAAGGTGGAAGAATTGTATAAGATTTGGATCCCTCCCTGCTACATAGACCTCTAACACTATTTCAGCACATTTTGCACCTTCCAACAGCCCTAATTGCTTCCATCCTTTACCTCAGTGTTAAAAATATCTGCTCTGATTTGGTATAGCACAGCAAACATTATTTCAGGCACTTTGAACTAGAAGTTATGCAGAAAAGACCGACTATGTGTTAGGGACATTGGGTAGGGCCAGGCTACGCGTTACATGATGTGGATGTGACTCTACAGAGACACTGATAGCTGCCCCAAAGGGTTTACCCTGTTTTGTGTAGTATAACGGGTATAGCATGTGCTAACATAGTGGTTACCTTGCATCTGTAGCAGTGTACTGCAAATTTCTCTATCCTTCTGTCTGTGCAAAGTAGAGATGTGAACATGCTTGTTATTTTTCAGAATCCCATTTTCTGCCTTAACCCTGAGTTACTAAAGCATGACTTTTTTTAAAGACTCTCTTTTTTAAAGAAAGACAGTAAGAGAAAACTAGCAGTCTAATATAAGTAAAGAACAATGCGATATCAAATGTTCTGTTAAAACATCTTGTAGCTCTGTTGCTAGACAGTAAGGGGACAGGCAGGTTCTTTTGGGGACCCTTGGCAGAATGGTGATGGCCCCAAGTTATAGTTACAATTAAAGCTTTATTTTTTTAACAGGATTCTATGATTAACATAGCATAGAATTAAAGATCAGAATAGCACAGGATTTCTACATGCAGAATCCGTGTAGGACAATTTTATAAATAGCATACCACTGAATTTTATAGCAAATCTTAGCTTGTGGTTTCTAATTACTTCTGCAGATCATGTCAAATCTTAGAACTTGGCTTTCTGTATCAATGTAACATATCTAGACTTGAAAATACACATGAAAGTATGAGTCATTTTCTCAGTCCTCAGAGAAAGCAGAGAATGGTGGGGGTATCCCTGGCCACTGGGGGATCACGGGTCTCACTGTTCAGGAGCAGTTGTGAGCCATATTCCCACCTGAGACTTGTTAACTGCTTGATTTTGTAGACAGTGCTCTGCGTGCTGATTAGCTTCAAGGCCAGTAAGGAGAGGAGTAGTTGGCCTGGTGCCCAGGAATCTTGAGGATTGTAGGGAGAGGAGGAAGTCTGTTTGCTTCATCTACTTGATACACAGGACCTTCAAGGCATGATAATGAGAGGGGAAAGGGACTAATATGTGACCAGCTTAGTACAGAGAATGGCTGTTTGTCTTATTAAATGGCATTAGTTATACTAACTGTATTACTGGAGGTCAGGAGCAGAGGATACTGGTCAGTCTCAAACTAAGTAGCAATGTTATCATCTTTGTTCCTGCAATGCTGATGACATTAATAAGTTCCATTTTTGCTACTGACTTGGAAGCAAATTGCTTTACTTACATATGTGTAATGTCAGTATACATGACATAAGAGAAATATTATGTGCAAGTGTGTCTATAGTAACCTGGCCCCACTGAGATATACCAGAGCTTTTCCTTACTGAAAATATAGAAGCAGAAAGCAGACAACCTTAGAAAAAATAAATACTGATTTCTTCTTATGTTTTTAGATATTTCTTACAGTATCTGCGACTCTGAATACCAGTATGTTCACTGAACAGCAAAGGAAGAGAATTACCATTATATGTCCAAATTTAAAGAGAGAAGGAAATCCTGATATTGATGGATGTGAGAAACTGACAGGAGATTTTGCAGACATTGAAAAAGCTTATTGCTACTTTAAGGATATCCTTTCAGGCAATGACCCGAACCTTGATTTTTCACATTCTGAAAGTAAGAATGGTTTGAAAGATGAAAATGGTCTGAATACTGAAGAAGTGAATGAGTTTACAGTTCCGTCAGCTGTCTATGAATATTTCTGTCATACCTGTAAAGAGCAAATCAAAGAACTACGTGAACGTTTTGGGGTGTGTATAACAAGTAAAGGTCATTACAATGGAAACACATCAGTAGGCTTCATTTCTGATAGAAGTCCTGCATCAATACAACAAGCTAGAGATTTTTTTATCAGAACTTTTCAGAAAAATGTGGAAAACCTGAGACAGGAAGAACTTCCTGTCGCAAACTGCTACACATTAAGTGAGATAATAGCAAAATTAAACGCTAAGTTTAGTAATCTTCTTGCCAAAGAGGAAGGGAATCAGTTGCTACTTCGTGGTCCCGCGAGTGAGATTTTAGCTGCCAAAAAATTTCTAGCAGAGGAAGGTGAGAACAGCCAAGCTGAAAAGAATTTGAAAATGTCATCTGAACTGTACAAATACAGGAATGGAATTGAAGTTGATGCTTCTGTGTTTAAGTTGTTGGAGACAATATTAAGCAAAGAAATTGAAGACATTAAAGACAAATTTGATACCACAATTGAAAAGAGAGACATTTCATATGACCAGAAGATGCTGATAATATTTAGGCCCAGGATCAAAACTTTTGATATGTCTTCACATGCTACTGAATGTTTCATCAATGCATTTCAGAGTGCCTCTGCAATGTTAAGAGAAAAACTCATCAGCTTGAAGCTTTCAGAAGGTCAGAAGAAAAGACTAAATATGTTACTTAATGGAAAACAATTGGAAAATCTGCATGTAAAGCTTAAGAAGGAAGAAGACAAATTAACATTAATTGGCTTACCAAACCATCTTTCTGATGCTGAAAAGTACGTTATGAACTTTCTTCCCATCGAAGACTCAACACAAAGTAAAAATAGGACACCACTGACCTCTGATCTCAGCTATCAAGAAGCTACAAGAGCATCTGAGAAGAAATACAATGGCAGGCAAAATAATAATCTTTCTTCTGAAGGACAAGCTAAGGCAAAGACAGAAGAAAATGACAAAGATACGTGTCCAATTTGCATGGAGATAATTAGTAACAAAGAAACACTGAGAAAGTGCAAACATGCGTTTTGCAAAAGTTGCATTGACCAGGCCATGACTTACAAGCAAGCTTGTCCTGTTTGCAATACTTTCTATGGAGTCATGAGAGGAGACCAACCAGAGGGGGGAATGTCAAGTAGAATTCTGTCTTCAGCTCTCCCTGGTTATCCCAGTTGTGGTACTATTGAGATTACATATAATATGCAAGGTGGTATTCAAACTGTAAGTATAAAGATTTATAAAAGAGATTTTTCCCACAACAAAACCAATATTGAACATAAAATTAACTGTTTTCCTATCATTTTGATGCACGCCCAGGAGGGACATTTCTTTGTTCTGCACAAATCTGCAAGTACTTAATTCAGTATTTTTGGGTGCAGTTAAGTAATGCAGTAGGAATTAAAAGTTAAATAGTAGCTATTTTATTTGCAGCAGGACAGAGCTACCTGTCTGTAGTCTGCACACTGGGGATAACTGAACTGAAATCTATGGAGTAATATCATTTAAACAACATTTTGTGAGTATAATGAGTATTTTGAGGGGAATTCTCTTAGCTGCAGACACCAATGGGTCAAAATGAATAACGGGCTGGCTTGTAAGCTTTTCAGGTGAGATATCAGCTTATGTTGTGTGCTTAAGAGTCATGACTAAGACTGAAAATGGGATAAATGAAAAAGTTGGGGGTGAGGTGACATGCATTTCAGAGAGCAAAGATGAGAAAACAAATTTTAAAATAACAATGGATACATGAGTGATGACAAGAAAATGTGAATGAAACTTCTATGAAAGAAATCATCTAATGAGAAAACTCCTCAAAATCAGTCATCAGTCATACTATGTGCTCCTCAATCAAAGACGGGATAAAAAGTATTGCAAAAGCTGGGATGTGTCATTTTCATGCTTTCAAAGCATTTATGATATACAATGGATTTTTTGTTTGGTTTTTTTCCTTTTTTTTGCACAACAGAGCAACCATCCAAACCCAGGGAAACCTTATTCTTCAACTTTTCGAAAAGCCTATTTACCTGACAATAAAGAAGGTCAAGAAATTCTGCAGCTCCTCAGAAAAGCCTTTAACCAAAAATTGATTTTCACAGTGGGGGAGTCACGTACTACTGGTGCGACAGGTGTTATCACATGGAATGATATTCACCACAAAACTTCCATGGTGGGAGGACCTACCAAGTAAGTAGTCTTCTCTTTATGTAATTTTATTGCTCTTTATGTAATTTTATTTATTAGATGAGTCAGAAAGGCTACCCTCAATATTTTCCATGTTAGAGCATGCAGATTTTGTCATTGACAAAGTGATTGTGGAATGCTCTATGGATCCAGACTTGAATCACCTCACCAGTTCGGACAACTGAACAGTCCAAACAGCTGACCAGGATGAGCTCAGGCTTCTGTTGCCCTTCAGGCCACTCATTCACCAGTGAACTGTGTAAAGCACCTACTCAGTTAATAACTGCTCTGGTTAGAAACTACTTATAGTACAGGACAGCAAGCTCTTGATAGCAGCGAAGGTTGGACTTCTGATCCTGGCCTCTTCTGTTACCTGCTGTTTTGCACCAGGAGGTGCTGGTCTGTTATGACCCCAGTAAAGACAGCACTCAGACTCTATAAAATGTGATTTGAAATTCTACATATGAAGGCTAACAGCAAGAAGAGATTGTAGTATAGATATGGTTCTGTTCTTTTAGATGCTATGAACCCTGAGCTGTACAGCATTCAGTGGGCCTCCGATCAGAGCAGAGGATGCCATGCAGGCCACATCCATACAAGGGGTTATCTCATTTTGGTTGTTCGAGCTATTATAGGTTTTTCTTAGTAGAAGAGAAACTCTGTTCAGTATTTCTTGAGGACTTGCTGCACTCCTAGATAAAGGCAAGGATACACAGGTGGTATAATCACCAGGACCAAGTGGGAGCTGCCTGAGTCTGTCACACAGCCATGGGATGTGCACAGCACAACACAGACCTGAACGTCATGCTGCACATCTAGCACAGCACAGCATGGCACAGGCCTGGGCTTGCCCCAGTGAACTGTGGATCACTCAACGTATAACAGCCTTCTGGTCCGCATCACTACATTCCACCCCTTAATGCACATACCATTGGCCATTCTGAAAGATATGATTAACTGCAGATAATATCAGTAAAATTTGGCTCCTGGGAAAAGTTTTACAGAGACAAGAGGAAGTCTTGGAACAATCCTTTCAAGGTTGTTTAAACCTCTCAGGGGCAGGTGTCTTCTTGAAAGCTCTCAAGGTTTATGTCCAGATCCCCCTTCTTGGGCTAGGATCATAAAAGGACAGAAAGTATCAGTTTTACTTTATTGCTTCCTTTGCCCAGCTGCTCGCCCTTGTTACCACTTGCTTCACACCTACTTTTGGTGATGCACTACTTAAAATCCAGAGGTGCTATTATATTTGTGTTTTGCATGCTCACTTGGATACGCTTTGCCTTTGATTTTTACGAAGATGCATGCGCAAGTGCCATATCATTTTCAAGTGAGACAGCAAGCAGCTTTGAAAATCAAATTCTTGGTGTCAGTTTGGGCAACCCAATTCAGCAGTTCCTTTTCTTAAGTTTTTAGCTTTACAGATGTACTACCTCTCTAATCTGCAAAATAGGACCTGTTTTCTCTGTAGATTAAGAAGGAAGTGCATAAAATTTGTAAAGTGTTCTCAGAGATTGGATGAGAAGGTTCTGTAGAACTGTGAAGTGCTTCATTGCAGAAGTATTCTTTTTTTTTTCTCCTAGCTTTGGTTATCCTGATCCTGATTATCTGAACCGGGTTCGATTGGAGTTGAAAGCAAAAGGAATTGAATAAAGGAATTTATCAAGTGTCAACCCTTAAGTGCAGTAACTGAACATGTAGCAGTTAATTTACTATTCAATCCCTAAGAAGAAATTACTTTGTTCAACTGCTGCACTTTAACCACTTGTATTTCACAGTCAGCTAAGAAAAGTAATCCTTTCCGTCAAGTGATACATGCTCTTTTTACACATCATTTACTTCCTCAAATAATGCTTCTCTAAATGTGTAGCATTTACAGAATTTGGGTCTTGTGAGTGCAGTATCAGTACTCATCGCACTTGTCGAATTTCAAATTGTGTATCTTATTTTACCAGTGAATCTGATCTGCACTTTTTTCCCCACAAGTCCTCAGCCTGATCACCAAAACTGTTACATCCACTATTAGCTTTTATTCGATAAAATGCTTTAGCTTTGTGTTATTACCTCTATCATCATGGATAGCATCAGGTAACTTATCTGCCTAGAAAATTTCTATGCAGCTGTTACAGCATCAGCTGTGATCAGGCTATGATCTTTCACTTATTTTCCTTTCCAGGGTAGAAATGGCAGTAGTGGTTTGGGGTTTACACGTTAAATTAGCATGGATAATTTATGAGGGGATATGTGGATGCTGCTGCGGTGGTTTTAACCTGTAGGAGTGCTAAATGCTGAGGCACGTTTGAGTGAATGGAAAGTAAATGGGACCATCTACCCATGCCCATGGGTCTGGATGTTGG
>JANHGB010040236.1:0-46226 GCA_026283785.1 Coracopsis vasa | reverse complement strand
AGAGTACTTTATGTTTTATAGCTTAGAGCCTTGGCAGAAGTCCATCTATGGTGATGATTCACATTGGTGTTAGGCTGAGGACTGCGATTGTTGCTGTTCTGTCTGCACTCTGCTGTGTTTGTGGAAGGATCAGGATTGGGGCTGTGAGGGTTTTCTCATGATCTCTAAATCCAGAAGTGCATTTGCACCAGGTTTATCCCTAGAAAATCATCCACTCGCTTTCCTGAGAAATAATCAGACAAGACATACTGTAAAGCAGGCTATTTTGTTTATGCTAGAATATAGTATATGCTGGATATGGTATAAGAAATTTTACTAGAAGGTAACTCTAGTTATGATCCAAAAAAACCCACCACTTAACAACAAACTCCCATTCCCCCAAAAATTAAGGAAAAAATCAACCAACCAAACAAAGAAACCCAACTCCAGCTCTTTGGAGGCTTTTCAAGATAGTTCTGGGACTTTCAGATGAAGATAATACATTCTTTGCATAAGTGCTCAAAACGAATGTGTTGGCTCTATGCATAAACTGTTTTCAACTCTTGTCTTGTCATTCAGTCTAAAGAGTGTTTCAGTGGCACCTTGGTGGAGTTTCTCAAAACATTGGTGCTGGCAGATAGAAGATGACCTGCTTCAGCTGAAAGGCTGCCAAAAGGAAGCTTTACTATCAGTTTCCTGGCCAGCAGAACTAACAAATTATGGCTGCAGGAAAACTATATAACATGCTGCAAGTGGAAATTTCTTTGTGCTGCATCACTGGATATAAAATGTGAGAGTGAAATGCTGCCACTTATATGCACACATCTTCCAACAGTTCCAGCAAAATCAGATTTCTAGATCTTTGTCCTGAATGATAAGCAAGTACATTTGATAAAGATACGCTCAACATCCCTATAAATAACAATTTCTCTTTTTGCCTTTGCAAACCATCATCAGAAGGTTATTCTTCACTTCCTCATTCCTATCCTTCATCTACCTACAGAACCATAACAGCATGCATGTAAAAATGCATAAAAATTTCAGTCTTGCAATTTAAATGTCAACTCTTCAATCTTACTGCATTTCTACCCTCTTTTGCATATGGTATGGTTGACTCTACAATTCTAGTTTTCTTTAAAATGACAGAAGATGCATCTGTGGCCCTTTCTGGTAGTCCCCTTTCTTTATCCTTGCAGAACAAATGTAATGCAGCATGCTATGCTGAGAGACCAGTCACAGACAATCCCTTAAGGATATTAAACAGATAGTTATGTTGTCTTTGTGAAGCTGATCTGACTCCCCTTCACTTCACTAGAGTTTAGCAAGACCTCACTGAAACGCTGCTGAGATTTAACTTCACTGTGGTATAACAAGGCATCTCTGCATTGCAAGATGATGTTGCAAAGGTGTGTCCCTATTGCCCATGTTTTTCAGTGCCCTGAAAAAAAGAAAAGATGGCAAAGAAATATAGATGTATGTGTGTATATATATATGTAATCTATTTCACAGCTTTCTGGTTATCTAGGTGTTCTTTTCTCAAATCCTGTATAGTTTCCTCAGCCATGTATCAAGAGGAGCTGTTTGCAGTCATGCTGAGTGATGATTTGGAGGGGGAGGGGGGGTTGCAGACTTGAAGAAAGACTCAGAACTCACACACAGCTGCACTAATAAAGTTGCAGGCATAGCCTGCTCCTATCTCTCTCTCTTTCACTATAGCACAAAAGAGTATTTAGGATCTCACTTTCAGAGACGGAGGGCTTCCAGTGAGTCCTCTAAATTCTGCATATGGACACCTAAATTACTTGCCCTCAGTGGTTTTCTAAATTAAAAATTACAATTTAAAACAAAAAAGTACTAACAGCTGTACCATTTTTCTCAGAGTCATTCCGTTTGAAAGTAATAGCGAATGCAATTACTTAAGTTTACGTAACTCGTTACCTTTTGAGGAATTTCCTTCCAAAGAGTAATAATAAATGTACATGTGTACACTGAGAGCTCTCTCGGGTCAGATTTTTTATGTGAAAAACCTTATTTTTATAGCTATATAAAATGTTACAGCCATTCCTGAAGAATTCATGAGTGCCTTTTTATTTGAGTGCCCACAGAAAGTGGAAGGGAATTTGCCACAAACTTCTCTCTCAGACAAAAAGAATACAAATACAACCCGGTGTTTCCACTGAAGGATAATGGACATTTTTACCATTTCTGCCCACGTCCTTCAGAGCAGCTTGTACAATCCATAGTGAGCCAGGGACAAGAAGATACTTTTCCTTCCACCTTGGTGGGGCTTTACTGTGCCGAGGTAGGGCTTGGAAACTGCTTTGAGATCCTTGCAGTGGAGGTGTTAAAAGAGGCACAGGAACCTGCTATGGTGTGATGATGCACCGACTTCGCTGCAGCATGATCCTCCCTGTTACTACAAAAGCCTTTGGAGGTCAAAAGCTGTCCTAGTTTGACTACTTCTGCTTTATAATGAACAAATGCTGACACTGTTTGAATAATTCAGTAATGTTAAAATACAAAATCTTGAAGCACATCAGCCACTAAAAACACTTCTTTGTGGAAAACATTCTGCATTTCCCTGGCCAGGACTGGTCCTCCCTGTGAGGCGGAGCTGGAAAGTCTCCCCATGAGCTTCCAATACAAAATTGAAGTCTTGAATGCTCCCTGGCCATGAATTGAGCCCCTGAGTGCACAGTGACTGAATATTCATTTTGTCCTTTCTTCAAAAAGATACTTACAATTTAAAGTACAAGAATAGCTCCATTCATGAGCTGCAATGTGAGACAAGACTCTGTCACCAGTGCCATATCTACATTTCTTAATAAGAAGCGAACAAAGCTGATGTATTACAGCGTATAAAAATAATGAAAAAAGAAATCCAGAGAGAGAAATTACCTTTTTGTCATGAAGTGACGTGGGTTGATTGTAAGCATACTCATTATTTCTCTTTGTTGTTCACTTCATTATGCAGTCCGGGAGAATAAGGAAGCCGTGTGCACCTGTACGGCTGGATGGTATTAGGGTTTCAACATTTGGAACAACAGTTACTTAGGGTAAAACTTTCCCCAGATTTGAGCTGAACTATTCAGCACACACTTAGCTGTCATTAATCTTACATGCAGAGCCAGGCTTCTCATATTTCAAAATCTTTGGAGAGGCAGCTTTTTAATCTATATTTGGTTCTTCTCTTTTCCCCCTCTGAGATTGGTTTCTCTTTGCATATAATGCTGTACTAGTTTCAATTTAAACAGAACCCTGAAATAAAAATAGTTGAATATGAAACCTTGGCAGAGAGAAAGGAAACAATTATCTTGAAATTCTTTTTCTTTTTTTTGAGGCATTTTAACTTCTGTTTCAAGCAATGTATTATCTTAATCACAACAAGAGCGCACATACTCCTGGATGGGGCATAAATTCAATTAATTTCAGTCATAATTCTCAAAGAAATTCATTTCAATATAATGTAACACATTTAAGTATCTAAATTACATCAGCTGAAGGTGGTTAAGAGAAGCAGAAGCTGCCCAGCAGCTCCTGGTGGTCAGGTCTACCTCTGCCTCACCAGCTGGCAAAAGAGCGACTCCTGCAAGTAGCTACTCCTCTGGCAAAAAAGCTACTCCTGCAAGCTTGGACACAAAAATGAAGGAAAAGGACAAGGAAAGGAAAATGCCAGGGAAAACTGGAAAAAAGACAGGATATCTGTGAGGGCAGCAAGTAGCAGGGGTATATGGTCTAAGCTTATTCTCAAAAATATATGAACTATGACAGCTGCAGGTTATGAAGTATTTCCATCAGAAGTTTCTGGTGGCCAAGAGCAAAATTTTTAAGTGGTTTGCATATCTCTCTGTGCTCTTGAGATAATGATATAGCTGTCGGTTCCTTATTTTGTAGGTCATTTGTACAGCTCATCTTCTAAAACCTCTCTGCTAATACTCAAGAAGGATGTTACTGGAATCCCAAGCTCCTTACCATTTTGCAGAGTTGAGTCTGGACACGTAACATTACGAATTCAGCAATGTGTGCTGCCAGACAGCATTGAGAATAGACTGGGAACTGACTGTTTAGACTCTCATGTGTGCGTGTGTGTGTGTGTGTATCTGCAAGTCATGCGTAAACTACTCAAATGCAGATGTGTAAATTTTACCATTAACTGTTTGCATTTCTTTGCTTCACCATTTCTTTTTAGTTTGCTTCATTTAGCACAGTTTATCTCTGTAAGTCTGACCACTAGTCAATTACTCAATTCCTTTTCTAAGGAAATAAAAAGAAAGATTACAAAATTTATCAGACTAGCATAAATCACCATATCTTCCCCACCTGAGAATCTGACTCTCTAAAGGTAGTTTCTTTCTTCTTTATAAAGGTAATTATTCTATTAAAATTAATAGTAAAATGAATACTGCTGTGACTGAATTACACGGGATAAGCGTGAAATACTGTGATCTGTTCTGCTAGGAATTAGTAATTATAGTGTGCTCAGTTAAATTTGCATACTTTCCTTTCCTTCCCTGCTATCTACCTTGGTTTAGTTGCTAAAGCTCTCTGCAGGGTTGGACCTGGAGATTGCTAGTGGTTTATGCAAAGAGGAACTGTTTGCAGAATATAATACCCCTGAGTTTTAAGATAGAAGGAGTTACAAGAAAAGCATGGTTTTGTTTGTTACTTGAAATATCTGTGATCACCTTTCTAATGTGCTGTGTTTATATAGATGAGTAAAAAAAAAGAGGGGAAAATATCTGTCTCCTTTCCACCTCTTATTTCTTTGGGAAAAGTTTGGCTTTGTGATATGACTTTGAGTTCACACTGCCTGAAGCAGTGAAAGTAGTCTGTATCTCAAAGGGACAGCGCTCAGAATAAGGGAGATCCAGTACTCATGCAGGAACTCATGGACCTACAATAGCTTCTGTTTCAGAAAAAGCTGCCTGCATCTTTTTGCACTTAGGTGGTTCATGGGAAGTTTAGTTAACCTTGAAGAGGGTAAATGATAGCGGGGTGAAAGGCAACCTTTCCCACACACATATTGAGAGGCATGCCTTGAGCCATAGAAATTACTCATTAACTAGAGGAAGTCAGGAAACAATACATTTTCAGTGCTATATGGATGAAGGGCAGAAGTCAAGTGTGAGGTCCAGGCTGGTTTCTGAGGATGAGAGCGAGCCTGCCCAGCACTAGCAGGCAGATTTTGCCCTGCAGCCTGTACAACCCGACTATGCCTGGGTACATGCTTAGCTCAGCAAGGTGGGCTTATCACGTCAGCGCAATCTAAATACCCCTCAGTCTGATAGAAAGGGATATATGGGAGGAAACTGAAATAGAGAGCAACTGCCTTTTGACCTGCAGTAGCCTGAATCTGACATCCTTCAAGTGTCCTATGAGAACCATGTGTTCAACTTGGCTTCAGAGACAGAGGAAGGAAATCACTGCTGCCCAGGCAGCCTGGGAAAGCCCTAACTGGCTGGATTCCTGTGAAGTAATGGCTTTCTTAATAGGATTTTATTGTTATCAACCATATTAGGATGGTCACAGGCTGGTTTAGATAGCTTATGCTTGATTAAATAATAACCTGCTCTAAATGATATATGCAAACTTGTCCAAATGTATGAAAACCTGTTTTAACTTTCCTGGAATAGCACACAGCCACAGTCCCCTTCCTAGGGATTGATGTGCCTATAATTTCCTGGATGTTCCTTTCAGCCCTTGACATGTCTGTCCAGTTCTAACTTTATAGAAGGTTGTTCTTTTTTCCTTCCTAAAATAGCCTGTACATAGCTTAACCAGCTCAACAGAAGCACTTTTTCACCCTAGCAAAGCAGCCTTAGAGAACTTGTAAAAAGGTCATGTAAACTTTAGATCCAAGCCATTATTTTTAATTCATGTGGTCTATCCGTGTTTCCTAGCACCTGAACAGTCCTTCCTGCAAATTACATTCTTTTTGTGAATATAAACAGTTTATTAAAACTCCTGTATTAATTATTTAAATGAGTTTATAAATATTTGAGGAAGCCTATGCAAAAGGCACTCATAATAAATTATTGTTTTCTATCTCAAGTTAAATTACAAAACTCTGAAGACTACCTTCTGTAACAAAGCCATTTCTGCTGCCTGTTGTCACAAGGGACAGAGCATTATATCTAGGAAGCAGATATAATAAAAATCAGCACCTAAAGTTTAAAGTGAAATAACAACATTTCTGTCTTAGAGGGTTAGTACTAAATGTGATACACAATCAAGTACGTGGGCATTCAGTTACCCATGATTAGTGTCTTATGAGAGGAGCCGTCAGTTTGACTTTGAGATTACAGGTGTGGAGACTGAATTAATAAGCAGAAGGGGAGAGAGGTACTGAGAAGACTCCTGGAGCAAGTGAAAGAAGGGATCACTCACCCAGATCGATTATTAAATGAGAAGTCAGATACTGTAAGTGGTACTGGCAAGAATATCAATCCTACAGCTCTATGGCAGATCAAGCTCAATAATGCAAGGGAATTTCTTATATGTGAAGATAGGCAAAACCCAAAATTAAATAAAAAATGGTAGAAGCAGGATAGCAAAAACTTATCTGGATAAACATTCCTGGAAATTCTTTTCCAGATGGGAGGAAGTTTCTGCTTTTAAGTTCTTAGTTTTGCAGTGTTGGTTGCTAAGGGAAAGACTCACTTTGTAGACATTTCCATCTTTTGAGTTCCAGTGCACATGGTCATGTCTGCCTGTCAAGGGCATTGAACATTATAAATGGCAGGTGCCAATCAGGACTGAAGTGTGTCTGCAGAATTTGGGTAATGGACAATTAAACTGATTAAATAGAAAGAGATGTCCAGTGATGATCCCCTTCATTATGTGCTTCTTTCTTAACTGTCCTGTGTTCAAGGAGCCTCTTGTTGTGGATACATGAATTTCTTGAGAACTTGTTAAAGTCAGTTCATGGTCATACAAAGCAGACCAAATACAAAGCCTCAAACTGTGAACTCGTGATGGCTGATAAAAAAGAAGCGCTAGTAAAGATGGACTCACCTATAAGAGTAATGACAGTTCAGATTAGCTTCATGAATCCAGCCTTTACAGTTTTCCCAACCACTTCTCTTCATCCATCATCTCTTCCATTGGCGATCCCTGCTAAAGCAGAAAATCAGAAGTCTTACTAACCTGAGGATTGCAACTTAAAGTCCAGAATTAGGCAGTACACTAGCCAGTTATCTTCCCTATTTGATTCACTTTTAGCTATCAAGTATTTGTGGAGGTGATTATTTAGAAAGAAAACCCAGCTATTTCAAACTTGTGCTGTTTTAAAATGCTTTAAAAAGATGAACAAGGAGTATTACAGAATTCCATCTAAAACAACTTCTGCTTCGGTTTGTTAGTAACTATAGCAATTCTCGGTACCTTTGTTTAGCTATTCATCTTTGAAGGGTTTCTGCTTGCATACACTTTGCAACTGGCAGAGCTGAATGTACTCTGCAAGGCATTTTGAGCTAATTCATGCTCAGATTTGTAAAAGAATGTGTGCTGGGCATGCTCAGGCTCCATTTACATTCATTTTGTTGAGCATTAATGAGATCAAGTAGAACAAGGACAGATGTTTGTGAAAAATAAAATGTTAAACTCCTATTTGTTGTGATGAGAATAGAGCTTACGGCTTCATAGCTAAGAATCATCTGAGCGGAGTGTGCATGAGATTCCTGGAGTATCTGGAGTCTAAGACTCACAGCTCTTCCCATCTGGTTATTTTTCAAGAGCACATCTTCTGCATTACATAGGAAATAATGATCCTTGCATAAATTCAGGATTATTCACTCTAAGGACAACAGAGTAAGGTCGTCGTATAAATTATTCGTAGCAAAGACTTACCTAGAAGCGCAGTCCAGGGACTCCTACAAGGTAAAAAAGGGGGGGAGAAACCACTGTAAATAGTAGTGAATTTTCATCTTTTAAAATAATACAACTCAGGGTTAAATTGAATGGAGGCAAAAAGACATGAGCTGTGCCAATACCAATATGGCCATGAAATTTCAAGTACCCATTAACAGATTTCTCAGCTCTGTAAAACGTCTCAGAGTAAATAAGTATTCTGAGCACTGAAGGAAAACATAATTTCAAAGAAAAGCTTGTCAGTTAAGGTCAGTTTAATATTCACTCATGAATTTCACGTTTTTAAGTCTTGCTGATAAGTTTTCATAATTGAGTTACTTCTCTTATTCCATGCATATTGAAGCAGTAATTAAGCTATGATATGAGATACAAACTATTGTGTGCTCGATTCATCAATTTTTGTTCAGTCTCGCAGTCCTTGTTCGATTGCACTGGCATTGTTACACTGAAATATCTCCAAATCTATCATGTCAAGATTATGCATGATGTAATTTGTAATAGTAGCTAGGGATTTGTTTACAAAAACAAATGTTCCTTTAATCTTTAAAACAAAATTAGACTTGTCTTACAGCACAGAACAAAGAGATTTGAATGAATACAACACTTTTAATAAATCAGTAATTACCTCGTGGAGTGGCAGTTGGCTCATTTAACCTTTGAAAACAGCTTCTTCCACACGGATTTTAAACTGTGCCCTTGTGAGATAGATTTTGAGAGCTAGTCTGTGGAGATTTAAGTGCTCTATAGGTGTATTATTTATACCACGGAAACACTCTATTCATGGAAGAGCATTAGAGCACACTGTCTTTTCACAGTAGAGGTAAATGCAAGTTAACTGAACCATCTCCTAAAAACATTTGCAAACTCTGCCACTTGGTACCTCTGTTCATAAAGTGGAGCACCATGTACAAGTTCATAACGCCAACATTAGGACAATAAAACCTCCTTTAGTTTGTAGTGCAAGTTGGCGGGGGTTTAAATAACACTCCACCAGCTGCAAACTAGTCTGCCATAAACAAATTTCTGTAGTTGATATGGTCTGAAAATTGTTGGTGGGTACAGACAATGGCAAAAGGCTGTTCCCGTCCTTTCCCAGAGTATCCTGGATCATCCATGGGTTACGCTCATCAGGGCTTTGACCCACATTGCTCTGAAAATCAACCAGACACATGTCAACAAACAACTAATGAAGGCTGTTGTTCTTCTGCTTGTGTGTAATAGATTGGTAATAGATTTGTGCAGATTTTATTAGGTTGGAGGACACAGCAGAACATTTCAGGGGAAAGAGAACATATCAAGAATGTATTACAAGTCCTTTAATCACCAACCGTGGACAAGTTAGCTTCACTGCTACTAAACAGGCCAAAGACATGTGATGATGGGAGTATTTTTCACAGAGAAAAACAGTGACAATACAATAGCTTGCATTTAAAAACAAACAAACAACAATCATTTTCTCCTGAAAAAAACATGTACAAAGTTAAAATTTGTGTATTTCATTGACTGATAACACATAATTACATTATGTGTTATTAATTTCTGTAGATTCAGTGGAAGAATTTGCCTTATGTATTTATTTACTGGAATCTTCTTTGTAGACTGGAAACAACAAGAGACAAATACTACACTATTTATACCCCAGAATTTAATTTCATAATTGATGGCTATCCAATATATTATGCATGGTTTGTTATGCCTTATAAATGCATTAGAGTTCTATAATTTATCCATTTTCAGTGTTCTTTCATAGAGTGCTTTGCTGCTAAGCTATGATTCTGGCACTTCATTCAGTCAAAATCTCGTCATAGACTTTCACCCTTCAGAGCCCATCTTGCAGCTTTTCCCTTCCACCTCACTAAACCCAGTCCCCTGCAGCTCAGGGGATTCACGTTTGAGCAAATGCAACTTTTAGAGGCATCGGATTTGGTCTAAAGCCTGCAAAAACTAATGAGGATTATTTTTCCTGTTTCTTCAGTAACTGCTGGATCAGAATCTAAACACAGATCATTGATTTATAATGCAAAAGCAGGCAATAATTGTTCCTCTTGGGTGTTTCTTCCACCAACATGAGGGACTACGGCATAACAATTATATCTTTGGTTCAACACCGTAATTTCCCAGAAATCCTTGGTTGTGTGAACAAACATCTCCACAGCAGCATCAAGACCACAGCAGATCACAATCTATATATATTTATATACACACACACATATATGTGTGTGTGTGTGTACATATATACACACATATACATATACATATATATATATATGACTTCAGGTCCCCACAGCCACCAGAGGAACGGTGTTGCAAGGCCACCCACGCACCTCTCTACCTCATATATCCTTATCTTAAGGCCTGGCTTTTCTCTCTATATATTTCAACTCATTAATTTACTTAATTAAATATTAATGAAAAATTAATATTGCATGGAGACATTTTGCTTCTTTGATGGCACACCAGTCCTCAACCCTGGTCTGAAACGTGTGTGAATATTTATAAGCTACTTCCTATTGTCTTTGCAAAAATGTATAATTATGCTGCAGTTCTTCAGCATTTCGTTAAATATATAACAATAAGATTAAGCTTTCACTAGGCTATCTAGAAGCAATTCAAATAGGGTGTAAATAACACTGCTACACCGCACAAATATTTTATCAACCTGCTTTCAGTTTTGTTCTGTAGCAACGGACAGATTCAGTTCCAAACTTCAGTAATAAATATGCAGCAATGAGTCTCCCTAACCTACAAAAGATCAGTTTTCCACATACAGGTTGGGAGGGGACCCTCTGTCACCTGCATTCATTTCAGCTCCCTGAACGTAAGCATTTCATGTTTTCATTAGTCTCATTAGCACTCAGTGTCAGCAGGTCACTCTCCAATGGCCTGTCTTTGCAGTGAGGTTATGTCAAACAACAATAATTTCATACACAGAAAACTATAGGTAAAGGTGGGCAGCTTGACGCTTGCTTTAGATGCATGTTGCTGTGCATGAATTCTAGAATTGCCAAGAAAAAATGTAAAGCTATGTCCTAGCACTCTAGAAGGTCACAGAATACACTATGTGCTATTGGGGAGACAAGTTTATCAGACATGATTTATTTTATCATTTCATGTCCTTCCTCTCTGCCACAGATATCTGCAAAAACCTGTATTGTTGAGGCTTGCACTGCTTTTCATTGTAGAAATCAAGTTTCCACACAGATAATACAATGAAGGTTCAGTTATAATATCAACTATGATCCATAGCTGTCAGAGGAAAAATGTCAAGCATTGGTCATGTCTGAACTCAGTGGAATGCGGAATAATTAGAAAAGCCAACAACACCTTTTGAGTACAGTATGAACAAATGAGAGCAGGGGCTGAGAGCCGGCTACCAAATACAATTCAACTGACCTGGGATCTGCTGACATCTCTGGGAAGGAGGGCTACAATCCATTGGCTTCATTTTTTTTATTACCTTAAGATCTGAGACTTTTAAAAGATCTCACAAATTGAACTGTATGGCCCAAGAACAATGTGGATTGCTTTTCACTGGCCTATACTTAGTGCTGCTGAGATCTCCAAGATCTACCCAACTCCAAAACAATTATGCAAATTCTACAGTTCTTAAAATCTGGCTGGTTTTATCTGTGTACCTAGCTAACAAAACTGAGGGGGTTTTACCTCTGGACAGCTGTGCACACTTTATAAGTACTCAGAGGACTTGTGTACTGTCATTTTTAATGTACTCATGCAAGTGAAGATGCGCGTTCACTCACTGTGAAGGTGCCACCCATGAGAAATTGTGGTCCTACTTCAGTTATGGCTGCCCCTCAGCCATATGTCTAAGCAACATTTGTTTCCAAAGGTGCAAAGAGAAGGACATGGAAAAATGACAAAGGTTCAGCTTTCGATCCTCCCAGCCTGAACAACATTTCGTATGAAATCCCCTTTTTAACACAGCATCTCTATTCAGCTGAAAATCAGGCATATGCTCAAAAAACTTCTGGCAGAATACAAACTTCATATAACTATAATGTTATTATTTCTTATTGTAGTACCTAGGAAACCCAGGCTCAGTCCAAGCACCACTCTACTGGTTACACATATGCAGAAAAAAAGGTCAGTCACAAACTGCTGCAGTACAGTGTTGGAGCTCAACAGGTGAGAGGTGAACATACAAGAAAACAAGGCAAAAATAACTCATCCTCTTAAGTAAATAAAATTACAAATGGAAAAGTGGTATAGCAAGGAGATGATTTACCTGTAGTAATAGAGAAAGTCAGAAACAGAGCTGGGATTAAACAAGCCTCAGGAGTTTCTGATTTTCAGGTGATTAGCCAACACCATCTCTTATTAATCATATTGTTATGAGGGAAGTATACAACATGCTTATGTCATTTTTTCCAATTTAGCTAACAGTATGCTAACTGTTAGAGAGTGGCAATGGAAGTGGTTTTTCACTAATGAGTCTTCTCATGCTGTTGAATTAGCACTCTTTTTGCTGGTTTATGCAGATCTCAAGTGGAAATTGCTCATGGATTCTTTGCATCTCATCTGCCCTTTCACATCTTATTGGTATATTTGAGTGCAGCCCATAGGGTTGTTAATACATGTTACACTCTTAAAAATAACCAACTCTAGCTGCTGAATACGTTGCAATGAAAAAACCCAAGGATTCTGGATGGAAAAAATATAGAAAATCCTTCAATTTATTCTGAAGTTTCTGCCAGTGAATTAATAAAACATTGGTTAAATACCTGGAGAATACTGCAAAGAACAGAAAGTACTAACAGAAAAAAATAGTATAATGATCTCTTTTTAATGTTTACTACAATTAAAAAAGTATTAAATTAACTCAGCAAGACTGTATCTGAAACAATTAGGAGATATGAGACATAATTTGTCAGATGGATTGCACTGTGCTTGCATTTTAAACTGGAGAAATGTCAGTTTTCTCCAAGTTATGAGAGGTCTGTTATCAAAGTCAGCAAAGTATTACACTGTGTGAGCATTAGATTGATGCTTCTAAAATTGACTAAGATTGAATTAAAGCAGATAGTTTGATGGACTCTCTGTAGGAAACATCCTGTATTTCTCCTAGATAGCATTATTCAACCTGAAATCTTTTGTTTCAGGTTTGTATTCTTTAACTTACCAGACTTCTGCTTTACAACTCCCAGAGTAAAGAGTATCTATGTCTGTTTATGAAATATCTTTCATATAGCACTTTCTTTCACTACATTTTTCTTATCCTCCTAGAAAGTGTGTTCCCAGACCCATAATTCATTCCGCACCCCATGACATCCCAATAAAGTAAGAGAAATCAGATGTCTCATTTGATTCTCTGAGACTTTGTTTTATAAAGAATAGGTGAGCACAGGGTCACAGATTCTGCTATTCGAGTTTATACCTTCTTTATAGAAAAAAACCCGAAAACCCCAACAAAGTGACCTGAAAGATTTTACCTACCTCTGTGCTATTGCCATTGCCAAAAGTCTCCATCAGTGCAAGAGCCTCTCACGGAGAGTTTGAACTTTCCTTTAATCTAATCCATTTAGAAAGTGACTCACAATTTATTGAATAATGTAGAGAAAATTGATATCTTTTCATTAAGCTGACAAAATCCTTTTCACTGCTGGCATCTGTGAAATGTGTTCTCTATTTAAATTTTATTTATATCAATCTTCTGTGGTGGAGACTAGATTAAAATGGAATGCTTTATACTTACAGTAAACAACTTTCCCATCCTGCCACAAGTGTCATACTGGTTTTGAAAAAGAACTCTGTTTCTTGTTCCTTGGAGTAACATGATACCTGTGATCAGGAGGAAGCACAATCTAATAGCTCTATTCCTTTGTATTCTATTTCTATGAAAACAAAATGTGTACACTTTATCACAGGCAAAAAGAGATAGCTGCTGTGGCTTTATAATGGCTAATGCAGAAGCAATCTTGGAACATTTTAATACATAGCATGTTCCCTCTAAACTATTGAAAAATGCACGATGATTCTTTGCTCTGTTTTCAGATTTCAGGGTCTTCCATAAACATGAATTAAAGTTATATATTACTCTGTGAGTATTGTCACATTGCTACACTGTTAAATATGTCTTTGTATTTGTACAAAGTTTATATGTAGTTTGTCATACTGTTAAAGCCATTTCTTAAATACAAATACAGAAAAGTTAAAAGAAAATTCTAATTGAAAAGAAGTCTTTGCTTTCTTTTTATACACACTGGAGTAGCCAACATGACACAAGCAAGTGCCTGTGAGTCTCAGGGCTGTGTGTGCACATTCTCTCCCAGACCACCCTCTGCCTGTGTCCATTTAATCACCCCTAAGAGGGCAGTTAGTCGCCACTTTGAACTGCTGAGGAGCTTCAGTTTAATGCAAAAACGTGAAGACTGATAAATGTGAAACATAACAACTTGGGAGTTTCAACAAGTAAGGAAATTTTAATCAAATGGATTGTGGTTTTCCAAATATTGCTTGATTCAAGAGGGTGAGGTTAATGTTTGCATGTTGATTTGACCTCAGTTTAGGCATAGATATTTGAAGGCATTCAGTGCATTTTTACTGTCCCATAATAGAATAATTTGTTACTGAAATGCAAGGGGAAAGTGTCCCCAGCAAGCTCTCTTCATGCATCAAACCTTTGTGCTCCAAATGATGGACAAGAGCAAGCTAAAACTCAATCACTATCCTTACACAACCTAGAAAGGTTCTTATGAACTTTCCAGGCTGAAGCCCAGTGAACTCAGTCTAAGGTGGAAGTTCTCTGAAAGAACCAAAGACTTGGGCATTATGTTTGGCAGCAAATGCATTTTAAAATGAAACATAATTGTGTAAACACTAATATATATAAGCTATTCTCTTACTCCTTCCTTACATGCAATCTGATCCTCAGATCTCTTACCTGTATTTTATTTCTCTGGTAAACATGATTAGCAAATGCCATTTCAACCAAATGCTTTTTTGTCTGTTAATCCATGCAGACTAAACACATGAAAAGCTAGATATTTTAATCAAAAATTTTCTATAGGTTTGCAAAGAAAGTTTAAAAAAGAAAACAATGTGAATTGGACTGGAAAAAATGCACCTCAACAAAAATTTTCTGAAGAACTTTGCTTTTCTCCTCAGATCCATTAGTTATATGCTTAGAGTTTTATATTCTTATAAATGAGACATTTTCTTGTAAAGAACTCAGATATAAGCAATCCCTTATTCACACTAGCAGGAGCTGGGGAATCAAAAAAACCACAAAACAAAATGAAGCAGGAGTAGTCAAGGCTCTTTTCTATCATATCCTTTTCTTTCCCCATGTCTGAGGATATCTGTCTCAGTCAAAGCAGCCTTGCATGAATAAACTCCATGCTCCCTGTATTCCCCAGGCAGTGAGAAGAACACAATGAAAACCACTCCAAAATGCTACAGGTTTCTAATTCAGCATGATGTGAGCACTCACAGTCTATGAAGCCTGGTGACTAGCAGGAGTCTGTAATTCTTATCCAGAATTAGCACTTCGGGTCACGGAGAAGCTCAGGTTTATCAGGATCTGGGAGATCTTGAATGCAAACCACCTGAGGGAAAGCATCTTAACTCTAGCTATTCTCTCTCTCACAGGACCACTTCACTACATCTCAGAGCAACATAACCTAAATGTAGAAAAGCTGCATTGTATTCCCTAGGGAAGCTTTCCCTTCCCCCCCCCACCCTCCTGCCCTTCCCCATACAGGTGTACCTAATCTGAAACACAGCAAACTGTGATTCATTTTAAAGCTTTTTTTCTGCCTCTTTGAACCAGAGCTGGAGGTGTAAAGCTTTGAAATCAAGTAGACCTCAAAGGATCAGCAGTGCCCAAGAAGGACAACTGGTCCTAAAGATTAAAAGCCTCTTAATAGAAAATATATAAACACAAGACTCAAAGGAAATGATTTTCATTGAGCTCTGGATGCCCCTGCCACAACAAGGTGCTGAAGACAAGATGGCGATGAGCTTTGTAGTGCTTCAGACTTACAAAGGATTTTGCCAGTTTACATATTAGAGACAAATAGGAGCCTTTAAGCTGCAAATAGCCTTAATTTCCCCCTTTATAAAAGGAGCCTTGTCTCCAGCCCAGCTATACTGGGTAGGGACAGATTAGAGTACTCACTGGTGGACCTCGGGTATACCATCTTGTGATTGTAACTGCACTGTGATATAAAAATAATATATATATATACTAAACCCTGCACATTATCACATGAATCAGGTGATATTAAGGTTCAGCAATGACTTTGCATTTGGTTATTTTTTCAGGTCAATATCCAAATACATGGGCTGTATTTAGCAGCATCGATAAGTACTTATATAATTTTAATTGTTACGAACAGCATTGCTTCCCCATGTCTCCTCTTAGTCTATATACATCTCGCACTGCTGTTTTACATTGTAAACTCCCTAGGCCAGGGCATTCAGTTGTGTGGGTTTTAGTACCAAGCACCATAGGATCCTTCTCCATGGTTATTTAATGATACAGCACTGCTACTAGTAAATAATTATGTTGTTGCTTTTGATTCCGTATCACAGGATTCTTCTCACGCATTCTGAGGATGCTCTGCTCTGATGATTGCTGTGAAGGCCAGTATTTAGCAGATATGGTTTTTCAGTTTGCCCACTGCACAATCTATTATTATAGCACAGATTCAGCTATTGTGCCTTTTCATGCATATCAAAGAGAGATATCTCTTTCTCCACTGTTAGCAGCATTAATGATACCCTCCTGAAAAGGACATGTGAATAGCAACATTAAACTGCCTTGCAAGCACAGGTGTAAAGGGTTTTTTGTTGTGTGTTGTACATATGGAGAAATGTTATATTACACGATAAAAAAATAGGTATAAACTGTGAGAAGAAATAAGAAAGACAACACAGAGAGCTAGATGATTGGTACAGGGCTCCTCCAACTGAACTAGTCTAGTCTAGTCTATTCAAAGCTTAGCTCACTTGCTCCAACGTACTCACCTCTTCTTCAAGACTAAAGGATCTTTCAAACACAAGGTGTTCCTCCCTGTGTTTAAAGTAAACTCTTTGGGTGAAAACCATATGCCTGCTGAGACAATTATTCAGCAAGTCTGCTTGTATAACCATATACCAAGCGAAGGCCTGTTTTGAAAGATACTAATTTGGATTCCTGAATTGCAGTAGCTTCCCATTAGAGTTAATTTGCTGGCCAGAAATATTGCTTCTCATTCTGGTTTATTTTGCACTATATATATTTTTATTTGCTATACTTGGATGCACTCCAGCATGGCCCAGCAAATATCTTGACCATATGCGACTCAGATCAGCCATGCACCTCAACAGTTGGCAGGTCTGTCCAGCTTATCTGATGAATAAATATCTCACCTTTCCAAAGGAAGTCTTAATTGCACTTTAGAGGAAATGAAAGTGAAAATTAATGAATGTATAATTGAGCTTCTTTACAGGACTTCCCACTCTGTATTTAGCATTTCTCAGAGTTTACTACCAGCTTTACTTAAAAAAGAGCTTCCTTTCTGGTTACATGACATGCCTTTGTGATCATTTAAGCAACCTAAAATATTTCTATTACATCCTTACCTAAAGAATATGGCATTTGTCTTAGCTTGGGTGCGTGTGCACTTAAGTCTCCCATTTGGAAATACACATTTATAGTATCACATACCTATGTGCCTGCATCTGTATGTGTTTGTTGTTAGTCTGCAGCAAAGGAAGATGGATCAGAAAGTCAGGGGAGCATTAAGGAGAAGTTACATGAGGCTGCCAGATGAATCCAAAGTGGTTGAGGGTTCATTGTGTTGACAGTGGTTCATTTTTTCATAGTTCTCACTGGAAAACAAAATGCTGAATTGCAACAGTCCTATGGAAGGTAGTTTTCTTCTCAGAGCCAAGTCAAAAGGGGATCCTTTCCTAATAAATTAAGACTAGAGCAACAAAGTCAGCTGCTTAGGTGAGACAACAACAGGTCTGGTAAGACAGCGTGATGGGTATAACTGTGTAGATAATGTTGATGGTACATAACTTTGCAGCCATGGTCACCTATTGCCCACCTCTTCTAGCCTGAGAACAAGAATGCAGTTCAAGTGTTATGGACACTTCTTTGTCCCTTGCTGAGTCTCTGTCTTCTGCAGTCTCCTGCATTCTGGTCCATGCAGAGCCTCCTTTTGCATGTCAAAATGGAATAGTGATATGCCCTTTTTAGTCTAGGAGCATCTGTGGGTTTGGTGCATTTATTTTTCAGTGCGGGTTGGTCATATGTCTGAGATTAAAGGGACTGGTAGCTTTGTCTGTGTAGCTGTAAAATAAGGCTAAGGACATTAATAGCAGCTGCAGATATGTTTTTAGTTATCTACTTAGGATTTTGTGAGCATAAATAACTAGGTAAAAAAGAAATCAAGAATTTAATTATAAACTCCAATATGTCCTGAAATCAGTGCATGCACAACAGGGCATTTTCCAGAGCTGAATGGTGTGATACAAGGTAGTCTACTGTTTCAAAGATATTTTATGGCCTTGAAGCAACTCTGGGATTATATGGATGTGTAAAGCATCTCTATTTGAGTGAGTGTGCAAGAAGCATTGATAGTTAGGCTTCATGAGTGCAAACATGAAATTAATTCTTGCCAGAGAAAAACAAACCGCAGAGCCACTCATGCGCCAACTAGTCACAGTTTGCAAGGTTAGCTAAAGTTGATCAAAATCCCCAGACAAAAAATGTCATTAAGATCCAGTTAACGATATAGACAGGTACCAATTCCCAGGCAAGAAACTTCATTAAGGTACACTCTAGGTTGTAAACATATGTGCAAACTAAATTCAACCAACAAGATCCAAACACTGTCATCATTTACAATGTTAAATATTTGGAAATTAAATGTTACTGCTAGAGATAATATGGATTCTATAAAATTCATAATCATGTTTCAACAAACTGAACTGCTGCTCTTCATCATTACCTTACCTTCTGTTGCTTGTTGCAACGCTCCCTGCCATGGGACACTGTGAAAGCTAAAAGTCTGCATGGGTTCCAAAAATTCAGCACAAAGACAGCTATAGGTATTGAAAACAAGGCAGGCACTGTTTATTCTGGAGCACTCTGACCCACAAGTCCTGAAGACCTAGAGAATATTCTAAGGAAAATCTCTTTCAACTTGCCTTGTTCTTGTATGTGTCCAAAATAGCCAGACTGGCCACTCATGAAGATGGGCTGTTAAAATGGATGGTCCTTTGGTCCGAAGGAATACTGCTGGCATCACAGCATTCCCTGCAGTCAAAGTATGAGAGCAGATGAGATCTCGTGTATACGGAAACTGTGGGAAGCAGTGCACTGTCTTAGAGAATAAAAGATGTAAACCAAGTAATTAAATGTGGAAACCTTGCAACTAAATTTCAATTGAAGGGTTTAGAAGGGACGCTCTGCTTCTAAAATGCGGTGTTGGACCCTTGAGATATTATTTAATTAGATTTTTCATTATAACGGAGTTGTGAACATTGTCTTTTCTCTTCTAGCTTCTATAGTGATTGGGAAATGGTGGTGCGAGATGGAGCCCTGCCTAGAAGGAGAGGAATGTAAGACGTTGCCTGATAATTCTGGATGGATGTGTGCTACTGGCAATAAAATCAAGACCACCAGAGTAAGTCGCCTTTCTGTCTATACCCAGGAGGTCTCAGTAGGAAAGGGAGTCACTAATGATTGCTCGCCCATATCTTTTCATCATTATGTCTGCTGTAAAAGTTAAAGGTCACTGCATATCTCCCCAGTCATCCAACACTTACTATTTAGTGGCAGTTCAGATGGATTCAGGCCGGTCAGCTGGGTCCAGGCTTGACAACCAGCAGGTTGGAGCTGCTGAATCGCCAGGTCACTTTCTTACAGATATTGTCACATCTGGATCACATCTCTGAGTGCCTTTCTGATGCCTAAATGGAAGAATATTAGGTCAAAGGGATCTGCTGGATCCTACATCCGTTCCTTGGCTGTTCCAGGCCACATCTGCAACAGCAGCTGTGCAGGTGCTTTGTAGCATCAAACAAAAAAAAGAGTGCTGAGCACTCAACTCACTGTCTACATTTGAGGTCTTCACAGCAGCTCTAGCCCCATGCACCTGTTAGTGACATACCTTTGAGATACTGAAGATTCAGGTAAAACAGGCCAAGTGGTGATGCCAGCTTTCATCGTACATTGGTAGGAAAATGCAGAGATACAGCTGCAAAAAAAGCGTGAATGAGCTGGCTACACTTCTCCCACTATGAGATTACCTTTGGGGGAAAAAAAGTATGTTTAAAAAATGGATTCCAGTTTTTTTCTTGCATTGTGCAATTATTTCACAACCATTTTTGTAAAACTGCTACCTATACCTACTGTATTGCACACATTATTTTCATGCCACAGTTAATTTTTTTTCTAGGAAAACTACACAGTGGTCAACTGAAAATATGTTTTAAGAATTAATAAATTTTGGGTTTCAGTGAAGTGGACAATAACTTTTGAAACCTGCTAAATTAAAAAAAGAAATCAAGAAATTTTTCCCTCTTTAAGAGGTTCTACACATTCATAACCAGATACTAATTCACAGGAATGTGAAGCTCAGTGTCATTATTTCCTGACTTCTTCCTTTTTCTACAGTCCTAACTCTAGCAATTTTTCATGTCTTCTAGGCCTTTTGTTGAAAGAGGAGATTCTACCTCAAACTAATCCCCTTGCCATCTGAATTCTTTTGTTTCCCACTGTATGATATAACCTGGGATGAATGATTTGTACTGCAACCCTAGTTTCTTGAGCAGTGCCTTCTGGCATGGCCGATCTTACCACCACATTCAATGAGTAGGATACATACAAATTTAGGAGGTTTTCTTTGTAGAAGGAAGTAAGTGGTCCCTGAAAACAGGATGCATGTTATCTCTTTATCATCTTCCAGAGAAAAGGAGAAAGCATGGAGGGCGCTGTGATTCCTTAATTCAGTTTCTTCCTTGCAGTGTCTTTGTGGCTGCAAACCATTCTGTGCTCACAACCGATCTGTCCACAGTGAAACACCACTACAAGACTGTGCCCTAAAGTACATGCCTTGCAGTGCAATCAAAAAACAAAACCAAAAACCCCCACAAACTTACTGTATATCCTTTTCACTGAGGCAACGTCTTTCTCACTGAATCGGAGAATTAAAATGGAAGAAAGTGACATTAAAGAAGCAATAAGCAACATTAAGTGTGTTATACTTGTGTTAAATTACAATAATTCAGTACTGCTGCAGTCTGTCTGCAAATTATATAATTTAGGAATTGCATTTGCTTTTTTCCTGTGAAATTGTCCTGCTCTTAACTCCCCCAACCCTCATCATATAAACTAGTTTTAGGCGATAGGCTGCATCTAGAAGCGATTGCTAGAAATGTAGCAGCTTCATTAATATGCAGATGTATGGTCCAATCTATTCAGTATGCATCATTGTATTTCATTTAAATTAAATACTTACAGAGTGAGTGCTCATAACTGAAAAAAATATTTCTTCATTTACCCACAGGAGTTATTTTAATTAGCTTGTGAGGGGAGCACCTTATGGTGCTGCTTCCAGTAGAATTTTGCTTTGTTGCTTTAAAATATCATTACAGAACCCAATTGACAAAGGCAACCTGACATGATGTGCTTAGGAATCATCTCTTGCGTTTTCCAAGCAAAAAATCTGCTTCATAATCCCTGAAACTTTGCTAGAATCCAAACTGCTGCGTCAAATCTGGCAACATAAATATAAAATAATAATAGAAGCAATCAGATCCTGAAACAGGCATTTTTTTTCCTTTGTTTTGTCATTTCAGATGGCATCAGAGAAAGGGATTACATTATAATCTGTATTGACCCCAATCCAGGCTGCAAGATTGGGCCATGTGTGTCTAATTTATGTACTTAAGGAAGTTAAGAAAGCAGAAGAAACAAGACAAATAAGTCAACATCCTAGATATATCTGTGGTGATCAGCCAAAAAGCTAGAGCAAGTCACCATGGGCTTGTAAACTGTTTTAATGAAGGCTTTTCCTCACACTAAATACATGGACGTTAGGCAGCTGCTCTTGTCCTGACAGGGAAAACATTCATGTTTATGACTCTCAGGATTAAAATACCTATTAGTGTATTCTCCAAGACCCACAGTAAATCACATATAAGCATCTCTGTATGTGTATATATATATATATGAGAGAATATATGAATATTCACAATATATGTAATTTTACAGTGTAGTGTGTTACTTCATGGCTGGTTCTCAGATGTGATTAATACTGATTAGTATCAGAAGAATATGGACAACAGATCCAGTAAAGACTTTTTGCCAGCATATCCTCCTTTTTATACATTTCTTTGTCCATTTGGTCTTTTAGCATAGCTCACTGATTAAGTTGTTAAAGCAAAAGATATAAAGCTCAGAGCCTCTGTAAATGGATTTGTTTCCTATTGATGGTCAGAGCAGGTGACAAACACTGGAAAGAAATCATTTTGTAATTCAAATTTTGTAGCAGTTTCAATGCTTTTTTCTTTTTTTTATTTCCTATTTTTTTAAAGAACATAAGTTTTAATGCTTTCCTTTGAAGTGTGGGGCTCTTGGAGCTGCACTAGAACCTGGCTGGAGATCATATCACTACATCTCAGCAACTGGTACCAGGGGAAATGCGAGCATGGTCTCAGTCTGCATGCTTGGAGATAGTGCCCATAAGGGCACTTAAATGCCTGTAAGAACCAGAGCTGCTGAAAACCATGAAAACATGGCTCTTCATGCATCCCGTGTTTTGCTACTTCACATTTGACCGACAGAGTTACTCACAAGCTCTTAATGTTGGATTGGTGTCTGCAAAAAATCCCTTTTTATGTAATCCATACTAATAACATCTCTAAATACTTCAACAAGCTGGTTTTCTGCTGATACTACTAAAGCATTGGGCACCTGGGGACTGGCAGAGCAGGTCAGCTCAGAGCATCGCTTCAGTTTCACAGCCTGTGCCCTCCATTACAGCCTACCCACACCTCCAGTTCCCAGAATAACACTTGTTTCACCATACATTTTGCCATCATAGAAATGCAGACCATTTTAGAGTGCCCCGAGGGACCTGAGCATCACATTTCTTAGCAGCCATTGTTCATCCCATGCTGCAGCAAATAGCAGCTGTGGTGTCCACGACCCCGTGGTCCTTTGTCATTCCATACTCCTACATGAACCACACCACCACCTGACGCAGTGTGCAAACAAGAAAGGGATGTATTCATCTCTGAGAGAGTAAATGCATCAGGGTCACTCATCAGTGACAAAGAAAGAGAGCAGAATATGGGAACTGGGGTAAGGAAGGAAATGGTAAATAAACCCAGAATCTTATTTTCTGTTTTTAAGCTATCCAACTATGTTAATAGGTCAAATGATTTCTAGGCCTTTCTAATTTAGAGTGCTGAAGAAATCCCTCTATTTTTGTAGTAACAGTCTCTGTAATTAAGAAAGATGTCAGTTCAATGCAGTAGAGAACAAGATGATAGTAAATATCTCTTGCTACAAGACTACATTTCAACATATCACCCAGTGCTTAGCTAACGATTTCTAGCCCTGATTTAATGCCTGAGCCTGCTCATATTCAAGTCAATTTGAGTTTCATTGCTGACCTAGTCGTCTAGCAAAGAGTTGGACCCCTTGTGCAATTCATCTTGTGTATCAGTGCAGGAAAGAAACAAAAGCCTCTCCTCGGGAGAGCTATTTTTGCTTCTGGTCAGTTGTTCTTATTTCAGCATCCTTAAAAACCGTCTGGGCGGTGGTGTTTCCTCCTCAAGCCATTAGTGTGCTCGCTCAGATCAATTGTGGTGTTAGTCATAAAGAGTGATGGTTTTATGGTCTGTTGCAGGCTGTATTATCTCACCCAAGGTGAGTAGATGAAGTCAGTCAGACTTTCCGGTCTGTTATATAGCTAGTCATCCTCTGTCCTACTCTTCTTTGGCTAAGAGGGTTGGTGTGGATCCAAATGAAAGATGGATCCATCTACATGTCTTTGTTTAGCAGAAGCTACTAGCATCAATCTGAGAAGGGGAGGGTGGAAGGCTAGGATGAGCACAGTCCCACACCCAAAGCTGTCCTACACCACCAGCCAAGGTGATCAATGCACATCCAGCATCTCCCAAGGCACAGGCAGGAGCTTGCTCAGGGTCTGCCTCTTGCACATCCTTAAATCCCTGCAGCCCCAAAAGAAAAGACCCTTCTCCCCCAAATACTGCAATTTAAACTCAGCTATATCATGAACAGGACAAAATACCACAAAGCCTGGGTCTGCCTTTCCTCTCATAACATATTTTATATACTGATGCTTTTGCACTTTCTTACTGCAGATCCACCCAAGGACCTAACAGAGCACCGTCTGCAAGGAGACAGTGAAAGCCCTGCTGGTTCATGAGGACAAAGTATTGAAAGTTTAAAACCATCTCAGCATTTACAAGCCAAATGGATTTCTTATTTGCACTTTGACTGTTTACCAGACAACAACAGTGGCTTTACTGTGTGAAAGCAAGTATTCGGTGGAAATAATGCCCCTGATTTTTGACAGCTGAAAATAAAAATGAAGAAAATGGTTCCTTTGGTAAAGTTTATGAGATTGCGAAGTACAAACAACAGTCTAAGTTTGGATCTACAATTTACTTTATACCAGTTAAAGTATATATATAGAAATATATATATATTAATATATGATATTTTGAAATAAAAGCCTCACTCTTCAAGAAATTGAATAGTACCACACTTTGCTGCAGCTGCTGTAAATTTTTTTCTTCTTTTTTGTAATGGTCTGGAAGATCCCCACGTGTTTCAGAGAGGAATGTGGCAGTGAAGAGGCAAAGCAAACCTGCTGCGGTACAAGGATGCCTAAGAGCTACACGAATCGTACCGATGTGGCATCCAGAGCTTCCTGTTCCCTTTGGCAGAATGTTGAGGGCATTTGTTGTTCCACTTTGTGTTCTGGAGGCTTTTCCCCTTGTGCAATACTAGCATGCTGGCTTTGCTTCATTAACCATACTTGATTGATATATAACAATGATAATTCTATCCTCTTTCAAGAAAGTATTTTTAGAGCTGTTAGATATTCCACGAAGAAGAGATGGACAGCTACTGAGTGAAGTACAGTATGTATTAAAGGTTTATTTGGCAGAGTTTGGTAGACTGTGAGCTCCCTTCTTATTAAAGGTGTACTGTACGTACAATGTCTTCAGACTTTGTATAGCTCATAGAGACTACAGTAAAAACCCAGTAACCAACTCCAAAGCTTTGCATTGTTGGCTCACTAATTCTTTGAAACAACAACAAAGCTATTTCTTTCCAGACCAACATGGGAGAGGGCTTTTACATATGGTTTGGTTTTTTACTAGCCTGTTTGCAATTGGTGAACAAGCATTTCAGGTAAAGCAAATGCCTCTGTGGACACCTCAAATGCTCAGGCACATGCATACACATGCCTGTCTGTGTGCTTTTATCCCACAGCACAGGTGGGAGAAAAACCTAAATTTAAGCTTCCCCTCTTGCAGGTCAGGCTAGTTCTCATTGACAGCATCTGCCACCAGCTGAAACATACATACGGGCAATTCCATGGCACAGCAAACGCACAACAGTTCGCAGAAAGCAAACTGTGTCTAAGCCATGTCTCAATTTCAGGAATAGTTTTTTTCAGATTAATTTTGTGTTTTGCTAAGGTGAATCAGCCGAGTTGAGATGCTCTTCAGCAAGGATGCATCCACAGAGACATTGATCTACTCACTGCGAGCGGTTTGAATTCACATTTCTAGCTAAGCTGTTGCTGTTCACCATGCAGCCTGGCTCTTGCATCGCTGAAGAAAGATCACATCTGAGGGCTGACATGTGCAAGCCAAGTTCATGTTCCCAGTCACTTTTGCGAGCAGTCCAATTAATTTCAGGGGGTTTATTCGTGTGGAAAAGTATCCTGCTGTCACGCATAAGTCTGCACAATCTACCTTTCAGTATGCCTAATGCTACTGAATCAAAAAGGAATAAGGAACTGTAAAACTTGTTCTATCCAGTACAGTTTAATTTCTTTAATGTTTCCAATTCCCTTTCAGCCTGCTTACCTTGCCTCTCACAGGATCCCTTTGGCCATGCTGATCACTTTTAATCCAGCTCAGAGGAAGTGCTGCATTTCCCAAGCTAGAGTTGGTCAAAACTCTCACGCTAACTTTATTTCTCCTTCAGGGCAACCACTTCAGTCCCTTATGCTTCAAGAGGCAGAAATTTGTCACTGTAATTACACTGTATATTAAAGCAGCTACATGATGTGTCACGCCATACTCCATGCCAGCTTTCCGTGCTGGTCCTTGGCTGATGCTCACACTGGAAAAGGATATGCTATTTCCAAGTACCTCTATTATTTCCCCTTCAAAAAGACATGAAGGTGAAAAGTGGTCAGGGAAGAAACTTGGTTTTCTTCTGTGCACAGAAAGACTAAATAGGAGCATGTTATATGTCCTAGCACATAGAGACCAGCCTCCCCTGTGGCCCAGCAAGAAGAACATGTATTTTCTGGCCACAGCCACTTGACTAAACCACAGAAGATACCTGGACCCTAGTCTATGTTTTAAATATGGTCTGCCATAGCCATGTGTCCTTGGTCCCGTCATCTCAATGACGAGAGGACCACTACCTGCCTGGTTATCCTCACATAGATGTGATACCAAAATGAGATCTCAGACCAGCTCCAGGCTCACCTACCACAAGTAAGGAGAAACTCCTCCAGAATAAATCCTTAGCAATTCTTCGTTTTACTACAACAGCACTTAAAAAAAACCCTCTAGACCTAGGAAGCCCTTGGTGCACTGGGAGATAGACTCTGCCACCAGGCAATAAGTTGATTAAAAGCCAGGATATGTATGTTATCATCCGTTTAACAAAAGGAACTGAGGCACACAAAGGTAAATGGCCACTCAAAATCATCTTGGAAGGTATGGAAAATTGAGCAGAAATTTAACTTTGGTTTCCTTATTCCAAGCCTAATGATAACCCCATACAGCAAACTAACCCATGGCCTTTTGTGCCCTTTGCAAAGCCCAAGTTATCACCACTGAGAGGTACTTACCCCATAGCAGCGTATCTGACATGGTATATCTGTGAGTAGATAACAATGCTTATGCCTGTGTCTATGAAATAGGCCTGTTGAGACTGGGAAATATTAGACTTGCTAAAACATAAGAAGGAAATGTTGTCATTACCACAGCAAAGTTTCTTAGAGATGTTTATGAATTTTTTGTTGCCGGTAGGCAGCCTCAAATATCACCCCACCAAATTCAGTAAACATCTGTGTCTCTTTGAAGTTGCTGCAAAATCTGCTCATGAAGTGTGGCACTGAGAAATTGCTGTTTTAATTAAAATGCTTTAGAGGGGAATTAAGGCCTTTGCAAAAATAATGACTAATAAAACGTGAAGTCGAATGGAGAGCCGGATGCTGCTAATCTTCATTGTTCCAGTGAACCAAATTGAAAACAATAGTAAAAAAACCCAACCAGTTTGAAGTCACAATGATCATGTATTTCAGCAAGATGCACAGTAACACAGCATGTAGCAGGAAGACAGCAGAGCAGTTTACCTTGGGCAATGGAAACACAATGTATTTCGGTAGTGGAGTGAATGAGGGTCCACATCCTCATGAGAAAGTGACAGTCATGCCACTCTGCACAATGTTTAAAAGTATTTACATCCATAGAAGAGAAAGGTAAAAGTTCCTGCTTTTTGGCAGAAGTCTAGACAGAGACATTCCAGGGAAGAAAGAAAAGTAGTTGTAAATGCATCCAAGATAAATTTAGATTTCTGTCAATGTTTCTTCTTCAGATGTGTGAAAAAACAAGTTATGTAAATCTGAAATGTACAAGTTGGAAAAAATACTGAACAAGAAACCATCTGCCTATTGATTCAGAAAATCTAGATTATGTGCTTCTGTCCAAAAATCTCTGGTAATAAAGAGCTCAGTGTGGTATTACCTAATATTGCTACATGCTATATCTGAAGAAAAAAGACGCATGGAGTAAGTCCACTCCTATGGCCAACAATTATGAACAGCATGATGTGTACTTCAACTTGGCGCATTACACAGAGAAAGGACTCTGAAGGTGATATAGTAACTGATGAGTGATGCTCTTATCAGACCTACTGATTGACAATTAACAGAGTTTGCAGATACTTTCAGTGGTGTATTCTATTTTCACATCATAAAATTATCAGTTATGTTCCTAACTCTCCTCATTTGCCACTTTTCTATTCTGCTGTATGGTCTAAATATAATTACAGATCATAGAGAAGTTGTGGAGATAAACATACCTTGGCTTGGAGAGCAGATCCATTTCACCTGAAGGTGGCAGTCTTTGTTTCTTCTTCAGTGGCAGGATGAATATTGCGGTGTAAAATGCGCTTCTCTTTTATCAATACCTCAGTTTCATCCCAGTAAGCAGGGTTTAGAGCTTGCCTGACAAAGAAATGGGTCATGCTTCTTTGCTTGGGATTCTACTTTTTTTTTGTCAGAGAAAAATAGAAACACATTCCACAAATAATCTTTCAGGTAGACAGAAGGGGATGTGCGTACAGGGCAGTTGGTTTAAGGCTGTCAACAATTTTTCTAGTTCACCGGTTTGAATTCAGATCATAGGCCTGACACATATTTATGGTTTCTCCTCTGAAATGCTCGCGCAGTCAAACCACTTAACTTCACAACTATTTGTACTTTATAAAACTATGCCACTCCGAGGAAAAACTGACTCTTCTGCTTTGCAGGTAGGAAACGAAGACTCATAAGACTTGAGACCTGTCTGAGGTTATCCTAAAGAGCTGCAGCAGAGCCAGCAGTAGAACTGAGGACTCCTGGATTTTAGGTCATCATTGCAGATGGTTCATCTACAGTTCACATCAGTAAAATCTCACTGACAGCAGACCCCGGGTTTTAGATCAAGTCACAGAGAGCAGAGTTAGGGTGCCTGCAGTCAAGTGTGGACAATCATCTGCAAGAACCAACTGCTCAGAGCTTGCTTACCTCCCTTCAGCTGGGATTTTCAAACCACAAACGCATGGAAGACCACCACTACACCTACTCCAACATCTGCTCCCACAGGGACACAGTGACACAGTCCTGCCCTAGTCTGGTTTCATGGCTCCTTAAATAGAAGTTGCTTTGAGCCTTTCAGATAAGAAGAGAGATGGAAAAAAAGCACAGAAATGGCTGTGCTTAACTGTGATGGACTGAGAAACAAATGTAGCCAAGAGTCCTCCTTTTGGAGGTCACGATTTCTCAGAGATGCCCATCAGATGATAGAATGATTTTCATGTAAAAGTTGACTTTGAACAGGGAAAGCATGCATTCCCTCACACCAGGAAGTGCCTGAACCAGCCAAGAAGAAGGACAAATAAGTTGCCCTCAAGTGAACAGGATACTATGCTGCCAAGGGAGAAGATACTACACAGGGTAACTAAGTGAATGGGAAATAAAAGAAATCACTTTATTTTTTGACAAATATCTGTGGGAATGCTTGGAGACCTTTGATAAAACCTTTTGCTGTTGCCTGATGGGTACCTTTAATTCCTGAGTGCAGCTCAGAAATGTGCAGAGGTCTTTCTCACATGACAGGCCTGGGTATGAAAATTTTTCATTCAAGACTCATAGTCAGATTATTTTTGTCTTCTCACCATGTGACAATATGGTCAAATTTGTATGACCAGAAACAGTATACATGTCTGAGCATCAAGCTACTAACCCACTTCCCATTGTCTCTCATTTGCTTGCTTTTTCAGATGGCTGTCCTTGATTCTCTTAGAAATGAGGGCTAGAGACCCACTCAGATTTGAAGCAAACTACCTATGATCTAAAGTATTGCTCAGGGGAATATGCAATTTCTTCCTCTCACCTGCCATTCCTCTTCATTTCCTATTTCATTTCATTTTCATTTCATCTCATACCCTCTCTTTCACACCACTTTATTATTTTCATCCATCTCTATTCACCACTACTGCCCCACAGACAGAGAAAAGCAGCTATGCTGTCAAGACCCAATTCAGGGAGCTGTCCCCCCCAACAGCTGTGATTTATGTGATGATCTTTCTTGTCCTTTTTCCTATGTACTTTGGAAGGTGAGATCCCAACCTCACTACAGCTGCTATGCCAGCAGCACCTCGTATTTCACTACCCACAACAGCAATCCACAGCTCAGGGCCATGGGGTCTCTCTCAGATCTGCCCTAGTGTATAAAGCATATGCTACTGATACTTGATTTGCAGCAGAGGAGTTAATTGTTAGCTCCTCACCTTCACTGAACCTGTCCTGTTTGTTGCTTCTACAGTCTTGTATACCTTGACCAGAACCAAGAAGTCAGCAGACAGACTACTGGGGGCTTGCCATTAGTTTATGCCTCTGCAGGAGGACAATTTATTGCTGTTTATTTGATCAGACTTGAAATAGAGAATGAAGAACAGACCAAATGGCTGTTAAATGCACAATATGGGATCCAAGCACAGATATATTAGGTCCTTTTCTGGGCACTTTTTTCCCCAGTGTTCTTTCAGTTACATTTCTTTTCTGAAAGACTCTACTATCTAGACTTGTAGAGCTTATATGCTGTCTCACGTAAAGTGGCCCAGAGTTTTTACAAATCTGGCACCAAGTCCCTAAAGCCTTACCAGTATCTCACAGACACTGATGTCAGGCAGAGAAACAGTTAGGAAATGCTACCACAATGATCTCTCTGTCCTTCCTCTGCTTCAGAAAACTCTTCTCAACAATACCATCTCAGCTGTGCATCTAGCAGCAATCTACAAAAAGTACTTCTGACGGGATCACAATATATCCCTTTCTGTATCACAGAATAAAGCTGCGAAAGAAGGATAACAGGATTTCTTACAGTCAGTGCTATTCAAGATCCGGGGGCAAAATAAGGAAGAGCAGCCTAAAAGTTTAAAAATTGTTTAGTATATAATTGTCATGGATTTCTAGTCTATGCTCTCCTCCCTTAATATACTCCACACATCTACCTGGAGACTACAGTGATTCCACCTTGAAGCACCTCCTGTAGCTATACCATTCAAAACCTTGATGCTTGCAAAGGAGCCCCAAAAGCCAATCACAACACATTAAGTGAGTAGACCTCGTCAATGTATTGCTGCCTCCAGTTTCCCTTTCAACTGCTGCCCTTACACTCCCAACAGAATTTGACATGAATACCTACGAGAGAATTGTTCTCCAAAAATTGCTGTAAGACATGAAAGCCATCTTATGCCTGAATAATTGAGGCACTCATCTCTACCAACAGCCAGTTTCTTTCTGTACTCTTCATTAACCCACAGCTGCCCTATTTAAACTGATCTAATTAGTTCCTTACAATTAAAAGCAGTGGTTTGGATAGAAGACTTGAAAAATGGGAGTTCACAATAGGTAAAGTTCTTGATCAAGATTATTATTATTTTTCAGATCAAACCCAAAGTCTGCATAACGAAGATTTCTCAGAAGATATGGTCTATTACATAGGAAAACCAGTTGTTCATCCCTAATTGGCTCCACCTTTCTCAGATGCTTTTTCACAGACACCTAGAATCTGGATTTCTGAGCAGTTACAAGCCTAGCATTAAGATAAATGAAAACTGAAGAACTGACCAGAAAGCAAAGATTACCAACCTTAACATTCAATTTATCAAAACCTTGCCATGATTTAACCACAGGCTGCTCTGCTGAAATACAGTCAGTTTCTAACTGCAGACCACTATTTTCTTTGCTGCTCTACAAGGTACAGATTAGACTAAGTGTAGAAGAGTACCCATGTGAAATACCCAACACACCTCAGTGATAACTTCCCTTACCTGCACTGGGACACAGGTGAGCCCATCAAACATAACCCAACGTCCATCAGTATGAACTATGTGACTATTCAGTTTCAAGTTTATGCAGTACAGACACAAAATAGACTCATAACAGGAGTAAATTGGTACTAAACCCAGTGTCTGGACAGCAGAAGTTCCGCATCTCACGGATTATTTACGTATAAAGCGAACATACACAATGGCCATGTTGATAATTTCCTTAGGATTTAGAGAACTGAGCAACTTCAGCTTTACTGACTTCATGGCTGCTTGATCTCACTACAATAAACAGCTCCATATTTTTCCTTTTCATGTTTTATCCTGAAGCAACAGAGCATTACATTAATTGACTTGTCTTATTAATTCAATAAGCTGCTTCCAAGATGAAATGCTTAGCTATGCTTGCTTGTTTTTGGCACTTTTTGGTTGTTGGAAGAAAAGCTTTAAGGCTAGGATTGCTCTGATGTTTTCCACAGTTCACTGAATAATTTTATGCACTACTGAAGATTTGCCACATTTGGAATTACTGCAAACTGCTGCTTTTTCATCATATTATAATTTAATTCACACTTTTAGTATGATAAGAAAACATTTAACAGTTTGCATATTAGAGAAGTGTATTTGTTCTGCCATAAAGCTGTGGTTAAGAATTCATTATAGGTCATTCCTTTCTAGGATTTATAATTTGGACATAAGATGCATTTAGAAGATTAAAGATGACACAGAAGCCACCCCATTCAAATGAATTATATGCAACAAAATTCAGGGAGAAAAAATTGACCTTGCTGTAAATATATAGCAAAAATAATTTACTGCAGAGCTGAATAAGATTGAGATATTTCTACTATTTCAGCAAGTTATCAGAGAAGAGGTGAACATGTTTTAAACCCCAAGAAACTTGAATGCCAATAAAGATACCACATGTTTCCTTAAGGGAAAAATACTCCTGTAACTACACGGACTCTCAGATTTCAGCTTCTTTAGCAAACACAAACTCTAGGTTTTTCTTTCAGCTGGTGAAAAGGGTGACTTTTTGGTCTGTGAACTGGGTGAAGATGTAATGTCTTTTTTTTACTGAGCTTGTACTTTCTCAAGAAGCTGGCCAGAGGCTGTCAATGCTCTTACCTTTGAAAACTCTCCTTCCATCCATTGCCTGACTCTAAGCTTGCCCATGTGGTCTGTTTTGAAGCAAGGTAGAGCATTGTCATGGTTTAACCCCAGCTGGCAACTAAGGACCATGCAGCCACTCACTGGTGAAACTGAGGGGCTGTGGTCACCTCCAGGCTCTCTGATGAGGAAAAGGAGTGAGTCCTTATCAATGATTGCTTCTCAACATGTAGGTACTACAACTCCCTGCTCCAGATCAGGGCACCCACCAAAGTGCCTGTTGCTCCTGGCAACAGCACTGCATTTAAGCTGCTTCTAGGGTAATGCCTGGCCTGGCCTGGCCTGTATAGAGATATACATATATAGGGAGCCAGGGCAGTATAGAAATAGAGTAAAAGCCAGAATGCTATGAAAAAGAGTCAGTCCCTGGAGAGCCAGGTCAGGTTTTGTGCCCAAAGGTATAGAAAGGCATGTCTGCATAAACTGTTCTTCACACACTCCCTCATCTGCAAGCTGTATTTTGTAACCCAGCAATAAGTCTGGCAGCTTGGTGCTCAGAGGTAATGCTGATGGTCAGGGCAGCTATTCCCACCAGCCCTGATATAGGTTGGTACAGTGGGTGACAAACCTTCTCACCACAGAGCCAGTTACACTCGCTGCTGCAGTAAAACCAATCTGGTAATCAGAAGGCTTTGAGTCAAAATAAAGACTCCCCTGCAGTGAGGTCCTATTTTTAAATGAAGGTTATTGATCAGGTTTCTGGCCTTAAAAAGAAATCAAAGCATAATTTATGCTCAGAGTGACCTGTAGGTGTTTGCACAACAATTAATACCCGCAGTGATGGTAATGCAGCTGGACACATGGCAATAGGTTTTTTTACCTTGAAACATTTTACCCTTCCAGCCGCTACCTCTAACTCTTCATTATATGTCCCCATACTCTGCAGCTCAAAATTATCACACTAAGCAAAGCTCAATGCACTGTTTAAATGAGTAAGGAACATCTGGTAAGCTGAGACTGCTGGGACTCCATGGACAGATAAAGTTGTAGCACTGTTCTTCTGTATATGGAAATGCATTGTAAATTAAATCTACAAATCGTCTGAAAAGGCACAGGTCAGAAAGGAGGAGGAGAAATACCATCATTTGTGCCAAGGTCAAATTCCATGCATCTTAGCTTAAAGTCAGTGTATTTTCAGGCATTGTAGAGTTCACTCATTATTTTGGATTTTAATGGTTTTCTAAAGGCACTTGTGGTATTGTATTTTTGCCTTCATAATATATGTCCCAAACATATTACAAACCTAACAAATCTTGTGAGAATGAAAATATTTCTCTCCTAACTACTTTTTTTTGCTTTCAATTGCTTTAAAGAAATGTGGGATAATGCTGAAATCTCAACCCAAGACTGAACCACTGCCTGCTGATCTACCTTAGTTAGAAAAAAAAGAGTAAGTTGTGCAGCACTCCATCTGCCGTGAAGCATAAATGTCTTCTAACAGCAATGAGCCGAGAGGCATGAACCACTTAGCCTGAGGGAGAAGATGTTTCAGCAGGGTAAGCAGCAAGGAAAGCCTCAAAGAGACGGGTGACGCTCCGTTTCAGCTCTAGCTGCCACAGCATTGAAGGCCAGCTCTCCACAGCCTGCTAAATTCCTGCACAGCCTGATAGCTCCTGCTGTGTCACCTCTTCACCTTTGCTTCCATACAGAGAGATTGAACCCCTGGGAAGATGAGAGTCATTTTTGTCAGTGTTACTCTGTGGTCAGACATCCTCCATATCCCACTGTGCGAGGAGATGATGTTACCATACCTGGAGGTTATCACCACCTCCCTGCCAAAGATTATCTGCACAGATTGGGGAGTATATGCATATATTGGTAGACCTGAGATCCTTGCAGGAAGGCACTAAAACCTGGTGGGACTATAATGTTCTGCAGACCAGAGCTGCATCTAGAAGGCAGTGATGCTATAGATGTGTCTGTCAGCACCGATACCCATTGTATCACTATTATTCCCATTGCACATGAGACCATGTGTTTGCAGAACATTCATGCACATTTTGGCTTTCACATTTCAAAGGGGCAAAAGGCATCTGGGAGGGCACAGCCTACATCTGTATCACGATTTTCTGCCAAAGCCCAAAACACCCTTTGTTCCATGTAAACCTGTACATAAGGAATTATTCTGGCACACCTTAAAACCACAGCCCAAATGTCAAATGGGATTAATATGAACCAGTAAGACATTTCAAACTGTAAACTCTGGAACAGAGCTAATAACAAAAGACAAGCAGCTTTCAACACAAGGTAGGGTTATCTCAGGTCACTATAGATGAGTAGTATCATTTTACAAGCCCAGAAGGAACATTCAAGAAAATATCTCCCAGAAAGATCCCTGCTCTTATTACCATTTCAGGAAAAAGCATCAGGAATGTTACACCTTTGTCTTGTTGGTGTCATAATGGTGGTAAGTATACAAGAAGGTTGAATGCTAATTGTTTATTGGGTGTTCTGTGATATACCCATGTGGATGAAAAGGAAGAGGTTGAAAGGGGATAAACAATGCTTTAGATCTCTACTTTTCAAGAAATCATTTAAACAGAGGCAGGTGTAAAACGAGTGGCAGGACTGAATCTACAGATGGCTCCTGTGTCAGGGAACATTTATCTGAAAGCCAATAAAAATGTGACAGGCTACTGTTTTCCCAGGCCATATAACTTCATCTTGATGACTGCTTTGAGATAAGACAATAATCAATGTAGAAGGGCACATCTCCTTTTTAGCACAGCAGCGGGCACCAGGAACACAGCACTGCCATGACGGCACATGCTCTCCCACAGCCTCCCACCCAGTGCTGCTGCTCCTTCTCCAGCCACCGTGCAGTTCCTCCAGGTAATAATAGTTCTGTTGCATTGTCCATCTGACTGCCTCAGCCTCTTCCTCCTCCTGTCCCTATTACCTTCATGTGGCTCGTCACTGTGGCTGATCCCTTTCTGGACCTGCTGGTGCCATCCATCTCTTCAGCTCACCCACGAGCATGTGCCAGCACCTCACTGCCCTGTATGCAAAGAAATTTCTTCTAAAATCATCCTCATTCACCAGGTACCCTAGCCTGAATGTTGAAGGACCTGGCTAATAGCTGCATCTCCCATCCTCATGATTCAGTACCCCGTATTGCAATGTCCTTCTCATCCTTCTTCCCTCCAAATGGAGGGCTCCCAGCCCAGACCCTTGATTTGTTGTTGTGTCTGGGGGTATATTAGTTTTAAGCTACAAGACCCAAATCCATCTGAGGATAATCCTCAGGTTTGTGCCTGCAAATTTCTCAGCACATGCCCCATCTCAGGAGATCCTTTACCTTTCTGAAGAAGATGCAGCCCTGGAGCATATCTTTTACTTCCTCAACACACAGACCTGTGATATGGACCAATAAAGTTTCTATTCCTTTGAGCAGGGCTCAAAGCAGCTGAGGAGAAAGGAGAGCAAAGATGCCCCATCTCTGGACAAAACACATCTTCTGGCTCAAAATGAGGTCTGACATTCATTTTGCTCCAGCTGAGTGCTACAAAGGATGGTTGAGAATCACTTTGGCAGTTCCCTTATATGAAATTATCTGAAGTAGCTGATTAATACTAATCAATACCCAAGCGCAACGTGACTGGTATTAATCTAGCTACTCTCTCAATGCCATAAAAACAAGTCCAGCCTTCGTATATTCCTAGGAGAAGGAAATCAAGCTGGAAACAAAGTGCTTAAAAACCCACATTTGTCAGACTGATCCTGTTTAATTAAACAGGAAATTGCAGGGCAACTAAATCAATCTTTACACAGAAAAGCTGTTTCTCTGTTTACAGAAGAGAAACTTGTGGTGATTTATCTTTAAGAATGTAATTGCCTAATGATTAATAGTGACCAGAGACAGTCAGAGGGAGGAAATGAGGAACAGGAGTGACTTCTCTTGGTACGTGTTTGAATGAAGCATGGCAGAGATATATGCCCCTGCCACAGTAAGTACTAAACAACCAAAATTTCCTTATTTATACCAGGAAACTGCTGTTCTTCTTCTAGTTTCTTCTTTTGACACAGAAGTTATCAGCACTAGAGAACCTCAGATATGCTGGTAGATCTTTGGAGATTTGGGTCCAGATATACGTTTGGGTTTTTTTCTGTCTGCTCAATATAATACAAAGTCAGATTTTCACCTTCGCAGTTCTCATCTAGGCCCAACGCCTTTTTTAATACCAAACTGTACAAAAATAAGTGTTGTCTGCCACGACGTGAGATTTGCTTGCTTTGCCCAAGTTTAGAGCAGACTTGAAGCTGCTGCAACATGTAGTAAGTAAATTAGGCTCTCAAAAGCAGAACAGCTCTAATGTGCTGGTCTGAAAGCAGCCTTTGTCTGTCCACAGTCTATCTATGGCTGTCCATAGGCAACCTACAGCTGTGTAAAGACTACCTATAGCTGCCTACGCTGTGGCAGCGCATCAGAGACTGGAATGTGCCAGTATGTGTATACATACATCTCTTTATATACATAATGGTGTTGGATAGCCTTAAATCTGAATATATTTTCTTTATCATAAAGGCACTATGAAGAAGCCAGAAACAGCTCCTATTGTTCCTAAAAACAGATAAGAATTAATACTTGAGGGATACTTGGCCTTCAGATAAATCTATCATCTTGCTTAAAAGGACAGCCTGTGCTTTTCATAACACAATCAGGGTCTTCTTTCAGCCATTCATCTCAGGATATCCTCCAAAATATAGATCACAGGTGACAGGATAGACAAATGAGCATGTCAGGGTTATTTTTTCATTATATTTATTATATTATTTAGTTGTGTGCTGAAGTATTTCAGCCTGACAAAAGCAGTGTGAGTAGAAAGTGGCATGATTTGATTGTCCAGAGAACAGCTAGTTCACGGATAGTTTCTAATAAAGCTGCTTTATTATATCACTAATGTAGCACAGCTTTCCATTTTAAGGATAATTGCTATCTCACAAGGTCTCTTCATAAATTACCATTCAGTTCTGTCACTGTCTATCAGATCTGTGGTTTCCAGGAACGACTGTTGGATGATATAACTGCTTTCTTTAAAAATAAGGGTTATTTTCAGAGTCCAAGTCATATATTTTGGGGCCTTCTCTCTGAGATGTGTCTAGACCATGTCAACAGAACCTTACTGTCCAGATAGCATCACCATGTTTCAGAGGTGCCCAACACTCACATCTCAGGAGCTTCTAGCACTTACCTGCCCGGTCTGAGGAACAGGAGATGCACCTGCCTTGTGCTGTAGCTCCAACATGGTTAGGTCTCCCCTAGGAAGCATGTCACAAGGCTGCCCCATTGTCACAGGTCAAACGTATGCTGGTTTCCTGAGGTGCTGCTGTTGGTCTCCATCTTCTTGCTGAAGCTGAGCTGTGATGCAAGGAGGAATGCAGGAGAATAAGCAGCATCACACAGAATGATGCAATGAGGAATGCAGGAGAATAAGCAGCATCACACAGAATGCTGACTTTGTAAACTCAGGTGCCTTTACAGGAAGTATTGAAATTTCCCTGTATATTTTCAGGAAAAACATAAATTCCCCAGGATCTGAGAAAAGAGCCTGGAAGTGAGGTCCTTCCTAGGTTGAAGACTCAGACTCCATTCTGCTTATTCCCTTTTCCTGACTTCACTGATTTTCTGCCTTAACTCCCCAGCGTCCCAACAGGAGAATGAGCAGGCGGTCTCCCATCCCTGTTCTACAACCTGACGTAGAAAACACTGGGCTTTGAAGGTATATGGTGGCTAAATGAGGACAGAAGTGAAGTGTCCTAAACACTTCTGCAGTATATAACCCTTGGGGGTTGCATCCTTGTTCTGAATATTACCCTGACTGCAGAATACCTGTGATAAAGGCAGGGACTGAACCCAGATTAAGTGCATCTCAGTGCAGGACTTCAACCACTAAATAGCACTTTTCACTCCAAAGCATATCTGCTCACAGTTTTCCAAGAGATAAATTAAATTTGCTGTTCACCACTGACAGCTGGCAGGGCTTAGAAATGTGGATTTCTCACACAGAAAATAACAGGTACTACAACTGCAAAGTGCTGGCAGGACAGTAAAACATCCTCCCACCTCCAGGACTGCATTTGACCTTTTATCAAAGTAATACCCTTGAATTTAAATAGGAAACAGATGTTGCCAATATCTTCTGAAGGGAAGGCAAAAGCAGACACTGTTGATTTATCAGAGGAGCAGCACACCGTTGGCTGCTGAGCATGTAGCCGAGCTTCCCAAACAGCACTTTGAAGAGGGCTCTGCTCACAGAATTACATGATCTGCATGTAATTCAGACTAAAACCACTCTTTTGTGGGTCTGAGCGAGTGACGTGAGAGTTTCATGAGTCGTGATGCAATTGAAGAGCATCTGAAAGGGTCAGTAACAGCGTCCTCTGCAGCCACGTACAGAAATCCAATCGCAGACAAGCACAGAGAAGTGCTATCCATGCTATCCTGCTCTCATCAAGCAGATTAACAGATGGAAATGATTTCTATTTGCTTAGAACTGGTAGAGGGGAGGATAAGACAGTAGCCTTTTAATGAGCTGTAGGGTTTTGACTGCTTATAAGTAAAGGCAGGCAAAGGTCTCACAAACCAGTTAGAAAGAGCTGATTAGTGAAACCTCATGGTTTAAGCAAATGAGGAATGTTCATTATTACTTTAAGGTGGCTTGCGCTGAGATGAAAGTTTGAAAGACTAGTAAAGCTTCTGAAAGAGGTGTCTTAAACTTGCCCAGCATGTAAGAGGACTAATATTACAAGTGTTTCACTATTTTGCTGTTGTAGCTGAACCAAAGCAACATACTGCTCATTTTTTCAGCTCAGTCATGTTTCATCTGCACCTCTAGCAGGACAGTTCTGAACCCAGAGTTAATGCTCTCTCCCTAGGAAAGTGCTTTGCAAGCATTTCAGTCCCTTACATTAAAGCACACGTTATTCTCTCAGATACATATTTTTTCCCCATTTCCTTTAAATGACTCAAAGAAAATTTGCTCTCAGTCTGTTGCAGAAAGGAATGCATCTGGCTTTAACCCATAACCTTTTTGTGCTTTACTGACTTTATGGGCTGCTGGCTATAAGGCAGACTCACATTTTAGAGCATCTATCTCCATAATTTAGGGGTGGTCGTAAAACACTGTTCAAGCGTATCAGCTCTCTTTTCTCATAGATCATTTACTGATTATTTAAAAGCAGCATCTTAGCTACCTGTTGGATGACTGCTTTCATTACTATGCCTCCACATGAAGTTACTCAGCTAGACTAATATCCATAGATTGCAGTATAAATTCCCTATTAAATCCTAACCCTTGTAATTATTCAGTCCTAAATACTTATTTCTTCCTCTGTAGGTTCCAAAAATATGTAGCACATGAGAATCTCACAGCCACCCTCATTGATCCCCTGTCACCACTCAATTGAATTATAACACCATAAATAATCTGGAGGCTATCTCAGAGGCACCTCATACAATTTTCAGGGATGCTGCCTGTTGGGTGACCTATTTGGAAAGGTGCAGGCAGGTTTCTCAGGGTTTTCTTCAAGCTGATTATCTCCATATTCCCTGATGGGCCTTTCCTGCAAAAGCATTACCAAGTGAAAAAAGGAAGTGCTAAACTATTTAATTTCTTAACAGTTGATCCCAAACCAAACTCCCAAGGTGGAGAAATACTGAGCAGAACAACAGCTCCTGGAATTGAGAGTGCCAGGACAGCAAAGTGTTTTAAGATGGAGATCTGAATTTTTCAGCTAAAAACCATCTTCAGGCAGTGAGTGGATTATGGAGACTGTGCAAGGAGCCAAAGGCAGAGGGCACTTATTGCCAAGTACCTTCTGGCATCCACAGACATAATCTCCCAGAAAAGAAAATTTCTACCACAGAGAGATGCTTCACATTTACAGCCAGAAACATGGTTGCTTATCTGAATTAAAACTTCCAAGGGCATTAAGGCTAATCTGTTGGCAGCAGTGGGTCTGCACTTCAGGTAGATGGAGTACTTGTGCTGTATTGTAGCCCTGCATCCACTCAGCAAAAGGCATTCAGAAAATAGCTCTTCTCTTTGCTTACCCAGCTGCTGGATGGATGCCTGCCACACTTGTAAGACAATAAATGCCATACAGGAGCAGCACCCCATCCCAGCCACATACCCACGAGTGCTATTGTATTAAGCAGAGTTCTGTAGAGTGGATCTACACAAAATGCGTCTCCTTTTGTTATCAGCCTACGCAAGTCTGCAGATGACGTTAAGCTGAATGGTGAGGTTGATGCACTGAGGGGCAGGATGCCATCCAGAGGGACCTGGGCAACCTCAAGAAGTGGGCCCATGTGAACCTCATAAGGTTCAACAAGGCCAAGTACTGCGTCCTGCACCCGGGTTGCGGCAACCCCTGTACCAATACAAGCTTGGAGACAAAGGGATTGAGAGTACCCCAAGGAGAAGGACTTGGGGGTACTGGTGCATGTAAAGCTGGACATGAGTGGACAGTGTGAACTTACAGTCCAGAAAGCCAGCCACATCGTGGGCTGCATCAAAAGGAGAGTGGCCAGCAGGTTGAAGGTGCCCCTCTGCTCCATTTTCATGAGACCCCACCTGCAGTACCATGTCCAGCTCTGCAGCCCTCAGTACACGACATGGGTCTGCTGGAGCAAGTCCAGAGGCAGGCCACAAAAACAGAAGGCTGGTATACCTCAGCTCCATCCAAACAGTATTGCTGCTGTTTGCTTTATTAAAGTGGAAAGACTGTCAGCCACATTTGTAGAACTGAAAGACTGGGGAGCTGACACCTGAGTGGGTAAAACAAATCCATAATAGAGAAGTAGCAACTTAACAATACACTGGCACCATCAGAGTGCCAAACCTTTGGTCAATTGCTCCTGCATTCTTGGCAGCAGCGTCTATCAAGAGTCTCACAGCAAGAAAAGCTATCTACTGTAAGAAATTCATGCTCTCTCCCCATATGCATCATCTCTGATACATTCAGTACAATAAAACATGCCCACCAGCTAGTTTACTCTACTCACCCATAACCGTTGGGAGTATCGGTGGCCAAGGTCTGATGCTTGGGTGTTCATAGATTTCAACAATGTTGTGCCACAGCTGAGAACTGGCACTAATGTGGTGTAGCAAGCAAGGACTGGCAGACACGCAGGGTGAGCCTCCCCACAGAAACTTGTCTGGGCAGACATGTGAGCATCACAAGGCACTGCTGGAAGAGAAGAGTAGTCTTTTAAGCCAGGAATAGGGCTATGTGTTTCCACCTTTGATAGGGATTTCCTCCAGCACACCACTTAACTTCTTTTGAATATTAACAGTCTGTTTGGTCTCTTTTCCTCTGGTTAGTAAATAAACAATTCTCATCTGCCTCCCAGTGCTCGCTTTCAGATAGTGGAGAGGCTGGGGATGGGGCTTACACACTGGGATGTGGCTCATAGGGGCTGCAGCCAACAGGAGCTAAAGGTGGTGCGTCCCCTGTGAGAGAGCCACATCCACCACCAGAAAGGAGAAACAGGCTCGTGAAACTGCATTAAAGTCTCTGTGTGAACACACCTACCAAGGACTAAAACTGGCCCAATAGTGTAAACATTTGTGTGCTTACTCTTAGCTTATAAATAAACTTAACTTGGCCAGTGAAGGCTAAATAAAATCAAATTACATTTTCTTTGCCTCTGCTTGAGAGCATTCGTATAATTGCCAGCTATCCATTAATCCACAATAACTGCCTTTCTCTATCTGCTTCCACTTGCATTGCTCCTACCTTTTCTCCACGTGTATGGCACTACAATTTGCAGCAGGAAGGGATGCTCCCTTCCTCCTCAAGATGTGGTGGTTCTTGCTGCCGCCACATGCAGCTGAGGGTTTTGGTTTCCATTTTACTTTCTCCCTGGTCCCACGTGTGCAAGCAGGGACATGTGTGTGCTGCCAGAGATCACAGAGGTGTTGAGACCCGATGTTCTTCCCAGCCCCTCTGTTGCTCTGTGTGTGTGTTTTACTGAAGCTGATGAAGCCTGATGTATTAATACATAATCCCTGGGAAGCACTATAAAAAATATATAAACACTGGGAAGCAGCTAGGTCTCCCCTCCTGCTGCTTGTAGAGCACCTTTACATCTTCCCTGCTTCCCAAGGAAGGGTTGGGGAAAAAAAGCCAAACCTCAGGTAGGGGTCTGCTCTTTTTGCCTTCTTATTATGCACAGCTCTCTGCCTATGAGGTCTCACAAGGGGTGTAAGCCAAGCCTTATCCTCACCCCAACCTTCAATTAAGGAAAGAATGAGCAGGGAGCCTCAAAGAACACCAGCACCACTCGAAAGCTCAGAGCTGTCAGTGCGGCTGTCTGCAGCAAGCTCCCAGGAGCTAGCTACTAATACTAAGAAAACAAGGGCAAAGAAACCCAAAACAACCCCCTGAGCCTGAATTTCTGATTAAATAACACTAAAGTGTCTGATGTAAACTGCTGCATGGAAATACACCTGGAAGGTGGGCAGAGAGTCTGTGCTGGGAAGCCCCAGATGGAGCATGGCTGTGGGAGCATCCTGTGCTCTTGGCCAGGAGATGGGGAGAGGAGGTTCTGCAGTAATGGCTATTTTGGGGCCAGAGAAGACAACCAAACACAGAACAGCTCAGAAGGAAGCAAAGCCTGGAGCAACAAAACCCAGTGCTCATCCTCACCAACAGCTAATGGGCTCCTGCTCACCTCTTTAACCAACTTTCTGCTAATTTCCCCCAAAAGTTTTATCCATCCCATGGGGAGAGCCTGAACCTCTGTCCACCGAGCATGAGACAGCCACGGGGAACAAAACCTGGGGCCTCAGTTAGTCCTTCAGAGCCCACGGCAGATGCAGCCTGGCATTTTCAGTTCCAAGATTTTTTTTGTTGTAAGATAGGACCAAGTAAGCGGCAATTTATGTTACTTTATCTACACCTGTGTTACAGTGTCAGGTATCTAGTTAACCTCAATATCATAGCAGGGGTTACAACAGACCAAAATCTTCTTTACAAAGTTTCAGAGACTCATGGAATGCAGCTGAGGCTTAGTATAGGGCTGACCTGCACAGAGGGGAGAAGACATATTCAGGTTCAAATTCCAGCTATTCAAGTATCAGCCACTCTGGTCCTGAGCCCTGTGATGGTAAGGAGGAACAGGATGATGTGCGGTGCTCTGGGTACCAGTCTGGCCTTACCTAGTTGGAGTAGTTTAATCCAACCACTGCCTCTGTTCTTTGCATCACCAAATTCCCAACAGCAACTGGGTCAGACGTGTCTGTAGCATAAAGGAAAATTAAAACTAGGTTACCAGTAATAGAAAAAAACCCCAGCCTCCCTGTTAAAGAAAGTAAGTAAACACCCTCCACTAAGTGATTGATGCATTGGAAAGTTACACAGCCTAATGAAGAGCCCTATGAGCTGCTGGCATTATTACATTTGCTGTGACCTTAAAAAAGAATAGCTCCAGTTGTCTCCGGAGTACAGCGTTGTATGTTCTTGGATTTCCAATACTAGCGGGAGCACAAAATCCAGCACTGATTAAAATCATAGAAGCTTTTGCTGTTATAGCAAGGAAAGAGTGAGAATGGATTGTATTACAGACATTTTGACAGAAAAAATATTTGCTTTCTCAGGGGGAGATATAATGTGTCAGTCACCCAGTCAAACAGCAGACAGGCTTGCTTCCACTCAAACAGTTTCAGCAAAGTCTGGGTTGACTCTATTATGCCTTTCACAGTGCGTGAGCCTCGGCTCTGTGCAAACACCTCCAAGAAGCCCCTTTGCAGATCCTTCTGGTGCAAACAGAATTGGTTTGCCATGGCTGGGTGGGTAGGATTGCAATTGAAAAAGGGGCTATTGTAGCAGAGGTGGCCTCGGAGGAGCACAGCCATGATGAACAGTTCATGAACCATGCATGAGGCTGCTGTGTTGTGGCTGTCGTGCCTGTGCAGGTGAGGACCAGCAAGGGCTGCAGAGGATGCTCTCAATAGGCTTTCCCGTCTACCTTGATATCATCTCCATGCTGTCCTGCAGGGAAGAAAGAGGATTGCTAAGAGCCTCCCGTGCATTCAAGAGCCCCAAGCCCAGTTCCCTGACACGTATCTTGTACCATAGGCACCAAAAGATGTTAGTTTGTGACTCAAAGTACCAGAAAAACTGACTGTGCAGCCACGCCTACGTGAGCGTGGGTTACACTTGCATCAGGCTACTTAACCTTCCTGGTCTAAGAACATTGCAACAGGATTGCTGTTAAAATAAAACAGATTCAACAAAACCAGCAGAGACAGCAGCAAATTTCAATTGCATTTTCATTTCTATAGAGAGGCTGATGGTGGGTATTGTGCCATCTAATGTCAGCATTCAGCAGTATGTGACTAATTATACCAGAAATGAAACAAAGCCAATGTACTCCCAACTTCACTGGCTTCCAGTAGGGCTTTATTAAACAAAATAAAAATAAAAATGAGGTCTGTCTGTTTGAAATTGAACCAGAAGATTTAAATGCACATTCTCAGACTTTATACCATTCTTTCATGTTTAATCTTTCTTTTTCAGGCATGGCTATAAGCCTTCAAGTGAGCAGAATGTCTTACTCTTCAGATACTCATTTATTTTGGAAAGTATATGGGAAGATTTCAGGAAGGAGAAAGGTTTCACCTGCTTTCACCTAGAGTTCATGAGACAATGAAAGCAGTCTTTTAGTTAAACGTGTTTATAGAACAGTGTCTGGCAAGGCATGTTTCTCCTGCTGTTGACAAAAACAATGGTGGTTTTCCTTCTCTTGTTATGTTACCTAGAAAATTTATAATTTCCCTTATCCATTGTTTTTAATGAAATGTTTGTGGTTTTATCCATATGAAATGTCAGATTGAACCATATAGCTATTTGCTTTGGAATAATCATAACATCACCACCAGCTCTATTCAAAGCACAAAAGAACAGAAGAGTGTTAACTATAATTAGATTATTTTGCAAAGATCCATTGCAGAACAGGGGTTTTCATAATGAAACAGAGTTACTTTGCTGAAACCCTCAAATATCTCCACAGGAAATGGTTTTGGAGAATGAACTCCCATTCGTGTCTGGGCTTTAATTGTTGTCTTTTTCTTTTTTCCCTTTGTAATGCATGGATTCTAATTATTACATTTTAACAACATAATAGATGAATCAAGAAATAAATATGGTTTCAGATTACGGTATTATCTTATCCCACTCTACTACGAACTTCCTGTCTCAGCATCTAATAGTACAACTACTCTTGAGGACCACCTATTACTTTCTGTTTGGCCAAGCAGAATCGCATGCACATTCCCTCCAGAATTATAGAATCATAGAATAGTTAGGGTTGGAAAGGACCTTAAGATCATCCAGTTCCAACCTCCCTGCCATGGGCAGGGAC